>JABKKP010000445.1:0-55813 GCA_013624355.1 Fusarium caatingaense
AGGCGCAACCATCAGGTCTGGCTCGTCAAATCGTGTCTCCTCTACCTTGGCGAGCTGCTGAGGAGGGCTGAGCGGCTCATCGACAAAGTCGTCCTCATCCTTGCCAGAGATTGGAGTTGTAGAAACAACAGGAATGTCATCCTCAGCCTTGATAAACTCGTGCGAAGTATCCTCGCTCATCTCCTTGCTTGGCTCAACCTCTTCGAAACCGTCGTCGTCAGCGTTAGTGACCTCGAGACGTCGCTTCTCTTCAGGTGCAGGAGTTCGCATGGTGAGGTCGTCGGCAGAGTGATCCTCCTCCTTAACAGGACCCAACTTGCCCTCGTTGCGAAGACGTTGTCGTTCGATGTCACGCTGAGCTGTGAGCTCCTCGGAACCTGGTTCGTTCAACAAGCCCATGTTACTGCAGTGCAGCAGCTCGGCCATGAGTTCGCACGTCTTAAAGCGATCAAAGCCAAGGGGCTCGAGCTTGACACCAAAGGTCGAGTCCATCTTGTCCTTCTTGGAGGGAACATCCATGATCAGGCTCATGAACTTGGGGACATTCTCGGCGAAGAGTCGGAGAAGGGTGCCCAGGTAGATGGGATCGCGGCTTGAGGGCGCAGCGGTGGTCTCAGTGCCCATGTCGGGATCATAGTCGGAGTTGTTCTTTCGGATGACCTCGATAATGATACCGACACCAACAGTCAACGGGTTGCCGCCGCCAAGCATGTAGCTAATCAGCTGTTCAACGCATGGCTTGGAAACAAGTTGTCGGGTAAGCTCGTTCGGGCCGATGCATTGCTGCTCGTTTTGGGAGGCGTTGGCCGAAATGGTAATGATGGCTTTGATGAAGTCACCGGCGGCGGTTTGAACAACCCAGTTGTTCTCGGGACTAAGGCAGGAAAGGAGGCTCGGGATAATGTCTTTGGAGTATAGCCACTATTATTGTTAGCATAGATGCATTCGGCGTGAGTGGGGTGCGCACCTCGACCACACCCTGGCCACCTTCGTTACGGTCCAGGGCAATAATCTTGAGCAAAAGGTCCATGACCATGGGACACTCGACATGCTTGAGTAAATTGGGAACAGCATCAGGAAGAGTGGTCAAGAGTTCCATCATCTCCTCGGTCTTCTTCTCGAACAGAGATTCATTGACCTTTGTGAAGTAGCTCGCCTGGAGGGGATCGAGCGGGGCAGGGCGGGACAAGAAGTTCCAAAAATCGCGAATCAATTGTCGATTATCAGCGAGAGCCTCGTAGATTGACCAGGTATCAGAGCTGAGAATTTCGCAAGCTACAAAAGCGTAGCGATTGCGCTTCTTTTCTTGTTCTTCTTCCTCATCGTTGCCCGGGTCGGTGCTGCGGGATGATGCGCGCGGTCGCGAGAAGGAGAAGCGGTTCTTGGCCTTTGTTTCTTCGGTGGTGGACTCGTCGGGAGACTCGACGGTCTCGAGTTTGGGAGCGACTACATAATCGAGTAGGTTGTCGAGAACCTTGTCGCTTCTGAGGTATTCGATGAGTTTTGAGTTGTGCTGCTTAAGCTCCTGGATCAGATCGCTCTCGTCGAGGAGTTCCTCGAGGGTGAAATCGGGTTTGTCGAGGATTGTGTCGATGGTGGAGATGTTGGCGTAACCGCCAAATCTCCAAAACATGTTGACTGAAAAGCCCTTTGGCGCAGTCGCAGTCGCTGAGGCTATCGCAGGACTGGAGCGTTTTTGGGGAGCGAAAAGGTGGAAGAGAGATTGATGGAAGTGGAGGAGTCGAGATGGATCATGTAATCAATCAGTTCAATCGGTCGAGTCCAGTCAGCGCAGCGGGTCGGCGGGCGCAGTGCAGTACTGTACAGAATACCTTCCTCAGCAGACCCAAATCACCTCTTTCAATCAATTCTCAGCACAGCGAAAGATGATGAACGAATATGAGGTAGAATAATGAAATACCGAGGTATAATGATTCGATGATGAAATGTTAATCAATCAGACTGTGACATTCCCAGAATGTCTTGCAGTCGCTGCCTTGATTTGAGGGTCACCCAAAGTGAGCATCAACAGGGTACAAATGTTGCGTCGCAATCACCGAGTCTTGCACAGAACAAAAGATAATTCTAAAAAAGGGAATCCCCAACCTAAGAAAAGGAAATTCAAATTCAAACAGTGATGTCAGAAATGTTTCTCACAGTAAGTAATATAATCGGAGGATAAAGTAAAGTGAAGCATGGAAAGGCAAAAAGCACGGGCGTCACAGTGAGCAGAGGGTGACTCGCTAGTGAGCGGCAGCGGTAGAGAGCGCCAACGAGAAAACAGAGCCAGCACCTCTGAAAAAAGCAATGCAAGAAAAAGCTTGAAACTGAAAATGGCACGCACGCGACATTCAGAGTTTAGTTTAGTGTAGTTGGGCGTCAATTGCTATTTGCCCCTTCACTGA
Source organism: Fusarium caatingaense (assembly GCA_013624355.1). NCBI lineage: Eukaryota > Fungi > Ascomycota > Sordariomycetes > Hypocreales > Nectriaceae > Fusarium > Fusarium caatingaense. Next base: position 2,406 of record JABKKP010000445.1, read on the forward strand.
ACTTTACTGTCTATACTTTTATGGCGGCTGCAGCGCTTCTAAGATGGTGGGTAGCATTGACTCCCGTTTCTTTTTAATCTGAGACAAGATGTTATTTCCATTTCATTGATGAGAGTCTCGTTGTTGTTTTTGTCTCTTGCAGCGAGTGTTCTAGGTTCAGTAGTATCCATGTGCATATCACTCACATGCATGTGCCAAGATGCTGTGGAGAAGACCTATTTGAAACGGGAGATAGGGGCAAAGAGGATCTGTTCATTTACAGCTGCAGGACTGAACATGATCAGTTTAATACAGAGCATCAAGTGTTGAAGGTCACACAGATCCATACTTGTAGGGTTACTTCTCCCAAATAAAACCAATCGAGTTCATGTCTAGATCCCCCCGGAACCGGCAATCTCATCACGGACCGCCTCTTTTCCTCTTTCATCATCCCAACCCTGGATTGCCACGTTGTCTGTGCTCACACCAAGCCATCGATTCATCACACCGAGTGGGAACCGTCACTATAGCTTCACCAGTGACCACAGTGACGGGTATTATTATGAGTTGTCACAAGAGTCTAGATTGTATGGATGAGACAGCCGAGAGACAGTGTTTTACTCACAGTAATTGAGCTGAGGCTTAGGCTGCAGGAATAAAGTAGCCTGAATGCTGGCATGAGGTGACCAAATTATTTCGTCTCCTATGCTTTCAGCGGTTAATTCTTCTGACACCCTTATGCTCACTCACTGTAGTCGATCAGTGCAAGCGTTCGCTATGGCTGGTCTGTCGTTATGACTCGATGTTGATTACCCTACATCTTCAACCGAATAGGAACTGTTTAGACATGACTGATGAATATGATGAACTCACGTACTCAAGTTTGACATATGGACAGCAGTAAAACAATATTTCTAAACGAGTGTATCTAACAAAACGAGTGTCCAATTCTCTCCACCCCATCTCACTCCCATATCACTTACTCTCGATCACGATCAGCAAACCAAATCGTACTCTTCTTAGGAACACCTCCATTATACGCCAACAAATTCGGACTCCCCGCCCCAGCATTGCCCACCACATTCTTAGTAGCAAGGCTCTTAATCCGATCCTGCACACTCTTAACAGTCCTCAACCCCTCCTTGGCCCTCAAATACAGCGACAAGCCCGCAACATGAGGGCAAGCCATGCTCGTACCGCTCAACGTCTCCGTCGCAGTATCGCTCGTGTACCAAGTACTCTTGATAGCCACACCAGGTGCAAAGATATCCACAAAGGGGCCAAAGTTGGAGAAACTGGCGCGATTGTTGTTTTTGTCGATGGCGCCGACGGTTGTTGCGTTGGGGGCGGAGGCGGGCGATGTGTCTTTTGCGTCGACGTTGGAGTTGCCTGCTGCGACTACTGTGTGGATGTTTTGGCGGTAGGCCATTTCGATGGCGAGGTTGAAGGCGTCGGATTTGCCGCCGCCGAGGGACATGCTGATTACGGATTGTTGGTTGCGGCCGGGGGTGTTGGTGATGTTGTTGACTGCCCAGTTGTATCCGTCAAGGACAATAGCAGTGGTTGACTAACAGGTCAGCAGTGTTCACGATATCAAGAGGGTACCACTTACGCCGGCGTCATGGAAGACCTTGATTGCGATGAGCTGTGCTCTCTTGGATACACCGTATTCCTTTCCAGCGATGGTACCGGCGCAATGTGTTCCATGGCCGTTGGCATCAACGAATGGAACGCCAGGATAAGCATTGTAACCGTTGGAAGCTCGACCTTGAAAGTCTTTGTGGGTCAATCTGATACCAGTATCGATGAGATAGGCAAACATGCCATTGCCAGCAGAGGCATCATAAAGATACTCCTTAGAACCGGTAGTGCGGTGCGAGATGGACGCAAGGCCCCATTCAGCATTGGGCTGAACAGCAGCCAGCAGAACCTCTCTAACCGGCTCAACAGCAAGGACCTATCCAAATTAGCACAACTCCAAACTCCAATCAGGGTAACTTACATCCGAACTCTCGTTGATCTTCTTAATAGTGCTCTTATCAAACTCACCACAGTACCCCTTAAAGGTAGAGTTCCAAACCTTATCAACACCATCCTCACCACGACGCTCCAAGCTCGCGGTATGGATATCGCCAACCCACTCTATATGCTGCTCGATTTCCTCCTCCTTTACTTTGGGCTTCAGAGTGATGATGTAGTTATCCTCGACGACCTCGCCAATTGTGAATTGGGCGATGGCAGTCGAGGGGAGAAGAGCCAGGAGGAGTAGTTTAACGGAGAGCATCTTGTAAAGAACGATGAAGAAGAAGATTCTGATGAACGACAAAGTGGAGGAGAAACTCTGGCCTTATTATACATCGTGGTCTTGTTATTGGCCTTTTGTTCGGTTCTTCTCCATGGGGCGTTGGTAACCTTTCTCACATACTGTTCAATCGCAATGTCCATCACTCGTCAATTTGTGCACCACTCTGCTACTCAATGTCTTGTATTCAACTTGCACATTAATCTCCAGCTAGGAAGATCGTGTCTAGCATTCTGAAACCCCAATCTTTTCTAGATGTCGTACCAGCTTTCCTTTATTGCTTCGACAAGATGTTTAAACAAGACGTGGCAATTGAGACAAACACGCTTAAGGACTCGCACAGGGCTCTTGGCTTTACGTCGATTCAGGAGGAACGTTTGTTCCATCTCCTCGGGGACGGTTGAAGGCGGCTCTGTACAGGATCGTGACTGGTTGGAAGAGCATTTGGGATAAGCCCCTTTTACCACAAGTCCCTATTCCTCACCATGGAAACATACATAAGAGGTATATAGATATGTTGCCCAGAGATTCAAAAGGCCTGGCCGCCAATAGCCTCAGAGATAAAAATTTCTGGTTATCATATGCCAGTTTAGACCAACAGTCAGGCTATTTCACAATACCCCTATGTCTTGAAGGACAATTCCATGTTGCCGAGTAGGTTGCCAGCTGTTCTACCTAAGATACAGCAGACAAGACACAAGATCTCCGACACATCATCACGGAAGCACCGAAGCAGAGTACCATAGGAGTCGAGACAAAATAAGGACGATCTATCGTCCAAATGATTCATTATGTGACCAGGTCTTAGACCCCTATTCAAATCTATGCTTTTCTAGACTCCCAAGACAATCGTGCATCACGCCCCTGCAACCGCCTTCGCCATAACCCTCATCCCCTTATCAAACTCCGCCTTGACGGAGTTAACCTCGGCAAGCTCCTTCAAAACACCCCCTCGCCACCAAGAATACCACTCCGCAACCTCGCCCAAATCAACCTCATCACGCGACAACCACTCGCCCAATATTCTGTGCCACATGGGAAACATGTGCTGCATGAGAACCTCGGCGACGACTCTCCTTCCAAGAATGTACCGCCAGTCCAATATACCCGTAAGTACAGGCAAGGTAGGTTCTTGGTCCGAAGGCTCGACTGTGAAGTTTCGGCTGAGATATTTGCCCATTGACGGCAGGACGTGGGACATGACGAGCGGTCGCCATTGATCGCCCAACACACCCTTCCAATCTTTCAAACCTGGTAACTCGCCCTTCTTGAACTCCCACACGTCGATGAGTTGTCTGAATTTCCGTCTTACGTCTGCCACGAGGCCCGTGCCCTTGGGATCGAGGTGATATGACGGTAGGTATTGAAGCCAGGGGAAGAGCCAGACGTGTGGCAACCGGTGACTTTGGCGTCTGGATTTGGGGTTCCAGTCTGAAACGGCTGTTTCTAACTTTCGGACAATGTTATCGATGAATTGGGCGCGTACAAATGTTGGGAGAAGATCATGCCAGGATTCCATAATGGTGAGCATTGGTGTTGGGTCTAGGACTTCCCATGAGCGGACAGCTGCGAGGGCTTTGGGTAGCCAGTTTTTGTACATCATGCTTTCGTACGGTGTTGTAGCTTTGTGATGACGGCGGTAGATGTCGTCTGCTTCAACAGACAAAGAATCCCATTTGCCGACTGTCTTACCATCTGTAGTCGCTGGCATAAGCAGTGGTAGTAGTTCTTTGAGTCCTGAAGCGAATCGTGTAGGTTCTTGGAGAATATCCCAATCTGCTTCTCGAAGGAATGGGTGGATAGCTGCGACGGCGATGTCGGCAATCTCTGATGTCGTGGCCTTGAGCTCAAGAGCTTTGTGTAGACATGCAATAAGCTGGTCCCAGTCGCCGGTCACAAGTTCGCCACTGACCAATTCAGAAAAGACCTGCAACCTTTCAAAGTCTGATCGCAAATCGTCCATCTCTTGCTCCTTCTCCTTCAGCTCCAAGTCAATCCATGTCTTTCTCTCTTGTAGACTCTTCCATTCGTCGGAAAAGGCCAACAAATCCGCCTGTGCTCGCTTAACAAGCTTTCGTGCCTCAATAACTTCTGTTGATTCCGGTGTAGCGGTTCCTGTCGTAGGTGTCATAATACCGCTCGTCGACGTAAGCATCTTGCTGCCAGGCCCTGTCATGTCGAGAATGGGAGCAAATGCATCTGGGATGTGAAGACCGGGCGCAGTAGCCTTGAGCTCCTCTGCTGTAAGATATTTCGGCTTCTGTCGTCGTGGTGTACTTGTAGCGCTGTCGAATGCACCGCCCAAAGACTTCTTCTTCGCCTTCTTGCGCTTCTTCTTCTCTTCCTCATCTGAATCCACGATTTTCTCGCCTCGCATTTCGGCCTGTCGCTTCTCCTCCTTTCGCTCCTGTTCAGACTTCTCCTTAACGGCACCCAGACCGATACCTTGTGGTCGCAGGTTCGCTTCGATAATAACATTTCGACCTTGACCTTCTTTACCCAGACCCTGACCCTCTTGGTAGCCCATCTTGGCCATCATTCGAGCTCCGAAGGATTTGGGATTCGTCTTGCCCTTTGCGCCGAAAGCGCTGGGCTGTGGTTTGTTGCGTGGTGTCGCAGAGCCTTCATCGCGTGGGTTCTTGAGGACAGGGTCTTTTGCTGATGACGGGACAAAGCCCATACCGAGAGGGTTCTTTCCATCGAATCGAGTTCGGAAGGCTGGTCGGGATGGTGCTTCGGCACTTGCGCTTCGACTTGAATCTTGGGTATTGTTCTGCGCGAAACCGCGTGCACCTGCGAAGCCGAGACCTATTCCACGAGTATTTCCTTCTTCCTCCTCTTCCTCCTCATCCTCATCTTGGTCCATAGCTGTTCCAAGCATTGGTCGATTGTCTTCGGAATCTTCGTCGTCTTCCTTTTCGTCCGCGCCTGTAGAAACAAAGTTCATGCCCTTATTTCTCAAAGTCGTTCTCTTCCATTTCTTAGCCGGACCGTCGTCCTCACTATCGGAGCCAAAAATGCCTAGCGCTGCCTTCTCCTTGTTATTACGACCCGTGCGACGTCTCTTGCGAGGGTTGAAGTCACCAAAGTCGTTGTCGGCATCGAGGCCTGGCGCAAGGTGCTCATCTTCAGATTCGTCCTCGGATGAAGAATATTCGGCCGCGGCCTTTTTCGTTAAACGCGAAGGGTCAAATGATGAGCCGTTCATGGTGGCTATGTGATTTGTCGTGGTTCGTAGACAATGATTATTTTTGGGTGCGCGAGCGCACTTGGGCAAAGATTGGAGCAAGATCTCGACGCGATAGGCGGAAGCTAAACATGACGATGTTCAAGACTGACCCACAGGCAGCAAATGGAATCTTATCTTCACGTGCTTGCTATTGTCGGAACTTTTCCTTATCGCACGTGCACCCAACCAGACGTAAACAATGAGGTTGATGTTTGGTGCTTGATAAAGATGCGCTTGGAGGATCATGACTTCAGTGCCAGGTATTATAGAGTCAATACTGGATTTGCATCAAGAACGAATAATAGCTATTTCGAAGCAACGCCACAATCTTCATAAGAAATAAATCACACGCCAAAGTGGACATAAGGGACCCAATGCAACGGCCCCATCTCGTCGTCGCATGCAATAGCATCTCTCAGCTCTCGATCGCCATCAGCTGCACTACTTTCTACCGAGCTCATCGCCATGTTACGCCAACGATCTCGGAGTTGTCGAGTTGCGTTATGTAACCCCCAGCATACCGATTCATCTGTCATACATCCATCCCTCATACCTTCATACGTGATCCTCGCCATGTCCACACACAGCTCATCATTAACCTCCCAAAGAGTACCAATAATATGTCGAAAGCCCGCTAACTGACAAGCGCTGATTAAATGGATACTCTCATCAACATACCTTTTGTCTTTGATCCGTCCGGTTCCGCATGCAGAGAGGTAAGCAAGAAAGGGCAAATGCTTACGAAGGTTAATCTCAAGCAGATTGGCAACTGTCAGGGGATTTTCCTTTCTATCTTGTAGAAGCAGACGGCTCATCATTGGATCGTGGCTGTCAGTGTGGCCATGTCCAGCGAAATGAAACACCTTGCATCGCGCCAAGTGTGTCATGATGTCGTCTTTGTGCTGTCCTGGTTCAATGGGTTCCAGAAACATATCTTTGACCAAGTGACGAATCACCTCTATTTCTCTGGCTGCAAAGGGAAGACTGGCCTGCTGTGGCGTGTGTTCCATAGCAACCAGAAGTGCCTGGCTCGGGCCTGATGCGGTTTCTCTTTGGCCACGTCGTCGACTCTGTATTATTGTCCTGATAGAGGAGCTGTAAGTTGACATGACTCTATCTAGCACGCTGGAGGATGCATCGTCGTGGTGTCCTGCGGCATGAAGTGGGAATTTGGTCATGATGCCAGTAGCAACCCACCAAATTCGAGGCCATTTCTCGACCGACGATTTGTGACGGTGAGTGAAACCCAAGGCGTCTAGAATTCGACGAGCAACTGTATCCCAGAGCCACTCAAGGGTCTCCATCGTCCTTGGGTCGCGATTCCGCGCTTCCTGCTCCAGATCGTTGGGCAACGTCACGGAACGCACCTGGTGCTGCTCCACAAGTATAGCATCGCATCGGTACTCACTGGTGTTAATGACGACGATGGGACCATACTCTGCTGCAGCCATTAATTCTGTTTCTCTAGGGGCATCCAAGAAGTCCTCGAATCCAGGCTGTTGTTGAATCTCGGCAATCAAGTCATCGAGTTTGTTGCCCGCATCGTAGCGCCGAGATGCTCGAGCCTGCTGATCAAAACCGTCGGGGACAAAGGTATCATGCGCGACTGGCGGATCCAACTCGTCTCGGAGAGCGACGAATCTCCTGGAGAGTTCGGGATACCTTGCCTGTAGCTCTATGACATCCGTTCGCATCTCCTCCAGTGCTGTTGCGAGCACTCCGCGGCCCTGCTCCAGGAACTTGAGCGCAGCAATCGGGCCTCTTCCAGCATGCAAAGCAGCCGCTGCAGCATTAGATGCTAGTCCCACAACCTGACCGAGCAGGTGCTGTTTGTCTGGATTCTCGAGAGATCGTGCTGTCAGCTTTGGCACGAGACTGACAGCAATTTCCAGAGCTTCGTATACTTGATCCCAGTCTAGAGTGGTGCTGCAGATCTGAAGAATTGCTATACCTGCTGCTATACGATCGAGGGTTGGGGCGTTGGGGTCACGGAGGGCTGTTTGGAATTGGGAGAGTGATCCTTGGTGATCCGCATACTTGTCTGTTATCGCATACCTGAGGTCAAGGCCAGTGCCGAGGTTGATGAGATATCTTGCCCTATCGGGGTGACTCTTTGGTATTGTGCTGACTGCTTCTTGCAGAGCTTGGATAGCCTTCTCGAGATCGGTCCTCGTATTTTGTCTCTTGTATCTTTCCATGAACCAAATACCAAGGCTATTCAGATACGCCAGTCTTCTTGTGTGAACAGTTGGTGCTGCATCAACAGCTTTACTGGCCGCTTTGATGATAGTGTCCAGATCAGACATCGAACCCGTGGCCTCCCCGGAATACCTGTCTCCTAATCTAGTGGCAAGGCCGTGCAAATACATTGCCCTATTAGGGTGGTTATTGGGCGTGATCTCCACTGCTTCTCGTGAGAGTCTAATCGCCTCATCAAGATCGGTCGGGGACCTCATCCTGGTGTACCTATCGCCAAGAGCTACACCAAGATTATGCAGATACAACGCTCTAGTCGGGCTAATCTTTGGCGTCATCGCAATTGCTCGTTTGAGTATGTCGGTAACGCTATCAAGATCGTCTATCGCGCTGATCGAATCATATCTAGCTGCTAGTCGGACACTGAGGCTATTCAAGACCGTAGCCTTGTCTGGGTGATTCTCTGGCATTATATCAGTAGCTTGCTGTAGAGTCCGAATGGACTCATCTAGATAGCTTTTCACTCCCTCTGCATCGTACTTGTCGCCAAATCTGTTGCCGAGGTTAAGTAGGCACGTAGCATGCGCAACAGAATTGACTGGCGACAGCCTGATCGCTTGCTGTGTGACTTCGATGGCGCTATCAATGTCTGCGGTGTCTCCTGTCCTCGAATATCTTTCACCAAGCCGATTGCCCAAGTTGCATAGGTACATTGCCTTGTCGGTTTCCACTCTTGTTGTCTCGATTGCCTCCCGGGTGACTTGAATAGCTTCTTCAATATCCGTGGTGTCTCCCCTCAAATAGCCCTCACCTAGACGGACGCCAAGACTGTTTAGCCAGCCAGCTCGGTTTGGATGGTCCGTCGTCACCAAAGCGATCGCCTTTCCGATGAATTGGAGACAGTCCTCGAAGTCAGTCACGGCCCCTGTTTTGGAGTACTTGCGTCCAAACTGGTTGCCAAGGTCGTGCATGTAGATCGCCCGCTTCTTTGAGTCTTCTGGGATCAGGTCCAGGGCTTTTCTCAGGGCCATGATCGCATTGACAATATATGAATCTTCGTACACTACAGAGTATAAATCCCCGAGCGACAATCCTAGATTGTTTAAATACATTGGTCGGTCCGGATCGTCTAATGGCATTGTATCGACTATGTCCTGCGCGACTTGGGTGGACTCATAGAGGTAGTCCAATTCTCCGGTTCTTGAGTATTGGTGCCACAGCTCAATGGCGAGAGTATTCAAGTATAGATCCCGATCTGAGGAGTCGTCTGATGTCAGATCGATAGCGTCTCGTATGGCGTTAAGGGCACTGTCAAGGTCGGGTCCTTCATCTGTTCTCTTATATCTATCTCCAAGACGAAGCGCAAGACTGTTCAGGTACATTGGGAGATCCGAATCATCCTTTGCAGTTGAACTAATCGCTCGCTGCGTGGTTTCGATAGATTCGTCGAGATCCGCCAGGCTACTAGTCTGGGCATATTGGTCGGCGAGCGCAGTACCAAGATTGTTCAAGTACATGGCTCTATCAGGATCGTCATCTGGTGTTAGCTCCAAGACTTGCCGCATAATACGAATAGCATCTTGGATGTCACCAACTTCCTCCGTCATAGAATATCTCTCAGCGAGTCGGATTCCGTAGTTGCTCAAACGTCCGGCTCTGTCTGGAGAGCCCACTGGTGTGTTGCTGACAGCTTCTCTACTGACTTGGATGGCTTCTTCGAGATCGTCTGTATCTCTCGTTATCGAGAATCTGTTTCCGAGCGCAATCCCAAGCTCGTCTAAATAGGCGGCCCTGTCATGATGATCCCATGGCGTCTGATCTAGCGCTCTTCTCGCGTCCTGGATCACTTCGTTGATTTGATCAATGTCCGACATTTCCCTAGAGACATGGATTCTTGCTGGTAGATTGTTCCGATGGCAACTAACAAAGCATGGAAGCCCAAGATACTGGACTGGTCAATTGCGCTTGTATGATTGCTGTTACTTCTAGGATGCGAGTCGTAGAAGCTTGAATCAAAGTCCTACAGCCCAGCCTGGCTGACGGTAGGCATCTCAATAAAACACTGATGCACGTCAGCCGCCACAATATGCTGAACTGGTCGATAGAGCCTTGTCCACCACTGATCTAGCCAGGGAGATCATTGGAAGTTCACATGATCAAAGTTGGTTGTGCTGTGTTTCTGGATCGTGAGGTTTGCTTGTCGTCAAATTCTTGATGACCAAAGACTGCCCATCTCAAATGGCCCCATTGTTGATAATGGATCGTCAAACCACGGTATCAGCATAGGAGCCAGGCCACATACAAGGTCTGAGACCTGATCCCAGATTTCTGTTAAATTTGTTGACCTTGTAAAACTCTTTCTAGCAATGGATCTAGTACTGGAAGTTCCCGGGTATCAACTATGTCGCTAGAGTACCAGACATTCGGTACACCAAGATTTGAAGTCGAAACTGGGTCGATGGTTCCAGTTCTATCATGAGTTTATGTTGATTTCAACGCCGATCTATCTTTGCACGACGATATGATGTAGACATGTCTTCGCTGGACGATGATAGCCTGGTATTTAGACTAACCTGGAGCGAAAGAGACTAAATAACTCGATCACTTTATGCCACATTCAAGCAACGTTTAGGCTACTTTGTCCTGACGCCCTAACCTTGAGAAGACAATTTCTCTGTTATTGGGTAACAAAGTCTTTTCTTCTGCCAGGTCATGACCGTTGAAGACAATTATTACCCCTCATTCAACTTCATGGATGGGTCTTGTTCGCATCAAGGTTACCCTTGACCAGTCAAACCGGCTGCCGAAGCCCAACAAGATGGATCCCTCCAGCTTAAGCACGACACGTCAATAGCCACATGGTTGCTGAGCAATTGAAAGCGAGGCGAATCATTTAGATATTTCTTGCATCGTCTACTTGGATGTTCTGCAATGGGTTCATGCCACTTGAGCTTTGACCCAGAGGCTGAAAGCTGAAGATTTGCAGATGCAGTAGCTGTTGGATCTGCTCCACTTGAGAGGAATGTAGGAACCCGAAACCAGTAGCTGTGGCTTGATTCCCGTTCCTATCAATCTGCAAGGGAGTTTTATATCTGGGGAAATGACAGAAAACACTAATTATCGGTGCAATGTCCAGTGTAATTACACTTGATGAACAACATCTTTTTAAAGAAACATCCATGGTTGTTGATGTTGATCTTTATGCGATTTGACGTCGGTCGGTGTGTGGCTGCTGTCTGTGTCTGTGTCTGTTTCTGGGGCAATGGCGGTAGATTGGGCGTCAATAAAAGAATTGTGACGGGACCACTTGAATGACAACACACAGGACAGCCATAAAGAGGCACCTGCTTCTGGTCTGTGGCACATCCATTATTTTATACAGTCATATTTATACTGACATCCTCCCTTTCCCAATTCGACATATACATCTGTACTCTGTACTTTTACGAATTTCACGAATACATAATATATCCAATTTGTAGGTCCCTGGAAATCTTATTTCCCTCCCGTCCCCCGTATTCTGGCCCTGTCCCAAGGTTCATTTCCACTGTCGAACCCCTGTTGAATCAGGTGACAGGCGCTTGTTGACTTTCCCCTCCAAAAATCCATCAAACAAGTCAAGAACCCTCCAGCCCAAACAACCAGGATCCAGGAACAAATAAGAACGTCTCTTGCCTTGCTTGTTTTGCGGGTGCATTCTTTTTTGTTTCGAGTCGTCGCCATTGTTGCGCATCCTTCCTTCCGTCTTTGAATCAGAGTAATTGGCTGTAACTGACATTGCGCCGTCTTTTACAGAAAGAACAACGCATCTGCTTTGCTTCCTCCTTTAACAAACGCGACAACCACCAAACCTCTTCCCTTTGATACCCGTCACTCGACTCTCCGTTTCTACTTGGTATGTTTTGCGAAGCTTCCCAACATCACAAGGCCGGTCCCTCTTCCAGAGTATTCTGCGCGCCCATGGCATCTGCAGCCCAAATAGCCTTATGATGGATCCCAAAAAGCGCTCCGGCCTGATTCATAAGCTAATTACCCGCTTAGTACAGTTTTTTAAACCCAAGAAACGACATCATACACTCGAAAGATACCCCGTCTCGAGCTCTCCCCAATACCAATTCTCCGACGACATAGCAATCATGGCCGACGAAGAAGATTTCTCCTCCATTCCCTTGCCCGACCGCTTCACACACAAGGTCTGGAAGGTCAGAAAAGCAGCATACGAAGAAGCTACCAAGCAATTCGAGAAGTCCCCTGACGAGTCGGATCCTTGTTTCCGACCATTCCTGAGCGACGCAAGCCTATGGAATAAGGCTGTCCTCGACTCAAATGTTGCTGCTCAGCAAGAAGCCGTTACCGCCTTGTGCGCCTTTCTCAAATATGGTGGAAGAGACTGCTGTTTAAGGACACGGGGCCAGACCATTACTCCCATGGTCGAGAAGTGTCTCTCCTCCACTCGAGCCGCCATCAAGCAAAATTCCATCGAAGCTCTACTACTCTACATTGAGCTCGATGTTGCCGGACCCGTCATTGAGGAGATGCTTCCTGGCTTGAACAACAAGGTCCCCAAGAATGTTGCTGCGACCCTCAACGCCCTCACACAAATCTTCCACAACTATGGCTGCAAGGTCGTCGACCCGAAACCTGTGCTCAAGGCACTCCCCAAAGCCTTTGGTGCTGCCGACAAGAACGTCCGTGCTGAGGCTACAAACCTGACAGTCGAGCTTTACAGATGGTTGAGGGAGGCTATGAAGCCCATGTTCTGGGGCGAGCTGAAGCCTACCCAGCAAACTGATTTGGAAGCACAGTTCGAGAAGATCAAGGCCGAGGGTGCCCCCAAGCAAGAACGTCTACTCCGATCGCAACAAGAAGCTTTGGCCGCTGCTCCCGAAGGCGGCGAGGAAGGTGAGGAGGGCGGAGAAGAGGGTGGTGAAGCTGAAGAAATGGATGCTTTCGATCTGGCCGAGCCTCAAGATGTTAGCAAGAAGATCCCACCCAACTTTAGCGACCAGCTCGCCTCTTCAAAGTGGAAGGACCGAAAAGAAGCTGTCGACGCCCTCCACGCAGCACTCAACGTCCCTCGAATCAAGGAAACCGATTTCAACGAAGTCACCCGTGGCTTGGCCAAGTGCATGAAGGACGCCAACGTTGCTGTTGTTACCCAAGCCGCCCTTTGCATTGAGCTCCTCGCAAAGGGTCTTCGCCAGGGCTTTGCTAAGTACCGCTCCACCGTTATGCAGCCCATCATGGACCGTCTCAAGGAGAAGAAGGCCGCAGTGGCAGATGCCCTTGGTGCCGCTCTCGACGCTACCTTTGCTTCTACCAACTTGTCTGAGTGTATGGAGGACATCATTGCTTACTTGAGCAACAAGAACCCTCAGGTCAAGGAGGGTACCATGAAGTTCTTTGTTCGCTGCCTGCGAACAACACGAGATGTGCCTAGCAAGCCCGAACAAGCTACTATCGTTGAAGCCGGTAAGAAGCTTCTGTCCGAGTCAAGCGCGTCTCTTCGTGATGGTGGTGCCGAGATTCTTGGTACACTGATGAAGATCATTGGTGAGCGTGCTATGACTGCCAACCTGGAGGGACTGGACGACATTCGCAAGAACAAGATTAAGGAGTATTTCGACGCCGCCGAAGTTAAGGCCAAGGAGAAGCCCAAGCCCAAGCCTGCTCCTGCACCCAAGGCCGCTCCCGCGAAGAAGGTTATGGGTGGAAAGAAGCCCGTTGCCAAGAAGCCTGCTCCCGCCGCTGCTCCTGTGATGCCCGATGACACCCCTCTCGCTCCTCAGCCCACTCCCCGAGCGGCCCCTGGCAAGCTTGCGAAGCCTGGTCTTGGTGGATTGAGGAAGAAGACAATTGGTGCCCCTCCTGGCTCTCCTCGCCGTGTTCCCACAGCACCTGTTATGCCCGACGACGACGACGAGCCAGCGCCTGCTCCTCCACCTCAGCCTCGTATGGGACTCTCTCGTGGTCTTGCTGGACGCTCTCTCGCCAAGCCTGCCGCACCTTCACCTCCAGTCGAACCAGCCTCGCCACCACCATCCAGTGGTCTCACCGCTGTGGAACGAGCCGAGATTGAGGAACTGCGAGCTGCCAACGACCGACTCACCCGTCAAGTTGACGAGATGCGACAAGAACGTAGCAAGTTCATGTCGGAGATCCAGGAACTCAAGAACCAGAACGCTGGTTTGATCGAAGACCACACTCGCGACGTATTGAGCATCAAGGCCAAGGAGACTCAACTGGTTCGCGCACGAAGTGATGCAGAGGCTACCGAACAGACCAACGACCGCTTGAGACGCGAACTGGAAAGACTTAAGAAGGCTTTGAGCACCGCCGAAAGATTCGAAGGCTCGGGAAGCGGCATGGCAAGCCCTCGCCTTGCTTCGCCGACGAACGAAGACGTCTACAGAGATCACGGACCACCATCAGTCAGCCGCCATAGAATGAGCATTGCTAGTAGCATGTCCGAAGAGAAGGAAAACGGAGAGGCAATGGCACCTCCCCGTAACAAGTTCAGTCCCGAGATGCGATATGCTGGTAGCGCAAGCTCATCTGGTCGTGGATCTCCGGCTCGCGGTTTTAGAAGTTCCCGACCCTACGGTGACGAAGACCATATACCAGCTCCCTCTCAACGCCCGATGTCATCACTGCCTCAACCCACAGGAAATGGTGCTGAGAGTTGGAGGAGAGCAGCTGAGGTGACGAGTCAGTTGAAGGCCCGAATTGAACAGATGAAGGTATGTTGAGTCTTTCCATCGTATACAACCGTGCAACTAACAAACTTTCAGGCCAAACAAGGACTCGCTCGACCTTAGAATTGTCAGGAACACATTCAGTAATGATTGTTTGGTACAGTACTTTTAATGATGATGATTTTTGGGGTTTCATCGCGGAAAAAAGCTGGATGGGGTATTACCTGGGACAGAAACAGACGTGTCCCAGTCCGGTTGCATCTTGATGGCGTTGGAACTTGTGTCACCATCTTTCGCTTCAAGGGGTCTGATAGAATTATAAATGGGCTACAGCTGTTGGGATTGTAGGAGCAATACCCGCGGCGGGTCAGAGATACCTAGTTGTTTAATGCATGAAGTTGATGATTTCTATTCGCTGAAGGACCGAGTATGTGACGATGTCTAGTCGTTTGCGTGCCACTCGCATGTCACCGAGTATCTGGTGGCTTCTACTCATTTGCATTGGTCTTGTGTGGACATCAATTCATTAACTAACGTAAGCAAAGTACAAAATCCCACAACTCCGTGATCGCTAGTGCTCATGCTGATCTTTCGTAGTCTGTGACTACAAGTTACTCCTTGTCTTCCTTCTTGTCCTTTGACTCGTCCTTGGAGTCATCCTTCTTCTCGGACTTGTCTTCGGACTTGGTGTCCTTCTTCTCTTCCTTCTTGTCGGACTCACCGTCCTTGGGCTTCTCATCCTTGCCCTCATCCTTGGATTCGGCCTTCTTGTCATCGCCCTTGGACTCAGACTCCTTGTCCTTGGACTCGGACTTCTTCTCGTCTCCCTTTGACTCGGACTCGGACTTCTTACCCTCGTCCTTGTTCTCGCTCTTCTCCTCCTTCTTGTCGCTCTTCTCCTCAGAAGCCTTAGCCTTATCATCACCCTTCTTATCATCGCTCTTCTTCTCCTTATCACCGCCTTTCTTACCCTTCTTCTTCTCCTCTTCCTTCTTCTTCTTTTCCTCCTCCTTTCTCTTCTTCTCCTCCTCAGCCTCCTTCTTTCGTCGACGCTGCTTCTCCTCCTCCTCTAGCTTCTCCCAGTTGGTCTCATGGTCTGCGATTCCAGTTCGGGAGAAGTTGTTGCTCAGACCCTGAGCAGTAATAGCATCACCCTGCTTGATCTTGGCGCGCCCGATCAAAGAGATGAAGATTGCCAAACCAACCATGGCTGTGAGAAGGAAGCGGTAGGAGCCGTACCAGCGGGGTGCCCAGCCCTTGGTCGCGGCGCGCGAGTCGGCGAAGTAGAGTGCGACAAAGGCCATGAATTGGGTTGTCAGGGCGTACTCGACGGGGAGCATGACAGTAGGCCAGGCGACGACCGAGGCGGCGAGACCCATCCCGTAACGGAAGCGGGTTCGTTCACGGAGGGGTTGCTTCTCAGCGTATTCGAGACCCTGGCGCATGTTAGTCGGATAACCAGAAGTTTGAGCCATTGCGACTTACCCAGTGGATAGCTCCAAGGAAAGAGATAATGACAGCACCGTATCCGAGCTGGAGAGGCTCAAGCAGGTTCAGGAAGTGCTTGGCTGTCTCGTGGTCGACCATGATGGCGTCGTAAAAGGCATTGCCTGTAGGAATCTCCTTGTTCAAGTCCCAAGCGAGAAAAACTGTGGAAAGCGAAGTTCCGAGGTAAGGAAGAGTACCTGCGAGACCAAGAATGTGCGACTCGCGGGGTACGTTTGTGAATGTGAAAGTGTCTTTCACGATGCCCTACAACAACTCGTTAGATGTCACTCCCTCCATTTTTGCAATTGGTAGACACTTACGATATCGTGCTTGAGCTCACTGCTCATATCCTCATCAGCGCTCTTAGAGCCCTGAGCTGCGGTGTTGGCCGTTGAGCTGGAAGTCGAAACATGGCTAGGATCAGATTGGAGAAGTTGCTCTCCTCGTTTGCGCTCAGCTTCATAGTCAATTGGCTGCTTAGGAGGAGGAGGATTCTCAGAGTCGGATTTGCTGGAGTAGACGGCGCGTTGTTGGCGCAAGAAAGGCGCAATTGATGCGCGGGGAAGGGGAGCTCTGGGGGAAGCTCTGGCTGCGAGTTGCCAGAGGGGACGGGACGTGGTACGGAACATGATGGGCACGCGATAGCAAAGCTACAAAGGGAACAGGCTGATGCTTTAGTTAATGATTATCGAGGAGAGATTAAAGAGGAAACAAGTTCTGGAATGGAAGCTAAGAAAGTGAAATGTTATAACATTGAGTTCTATGGAGCATGGAATCTTCTTCGACAGCTTCCAAGATCTGGATCAAGATCATGGGGAGATACGTAATGGCTGAATAATTTGTACCTGGATAGGAACACAGGTGCCGATAGCCATGAAACTCTGTTGCACGTCAAACAATAACGTTATTGGGTACTGGCACTATCCCCGTTTGGCCCGGAAATTGTGTGTTTACTCTGTCACGTCTGGACTACATCATCGCGATCCAATTCTGAAGCTATGTCGTGACGTCATGAAACTGCCTCTCTTTTTCTGGTGTTGGTTTCTGGCTGAACACCACCGACATGACTGACTGACACTTTACTTAACGTTGGAGAATATCGTTCCTAAAACGGTATTTGAGTAGCTTTAAGAATGTAAAGCTTGATGCTAATTCAATACGGATATTGATGATATGGATTATTTACTTTAGTACCTGACGATGCCAATGCTGCGGGAATGGCTGCCGTTCACATGCTCCACTTGAAAACTGCCCTGTGCTTTGATGTGCTCCAGGTCTGTCAGCTCCGGCTGGGCATAGACTACAGGGAGGACTCCAACACAGGACTTCCACAGTATTGAATTTGAGAAAAAACAGTCACTGTGCTTTAGCAGATTTTAGTATTGGTGTTTCAATAGTTTATTTCATTAATGCCCAATCTTGTATTGTACCTGACTGATAAAGCTCCTGCTTCAGTTGGAACGCACAGCTGAAAGCCACTGGCACTTTCCCAACTCAATTCGGTACCTGATCCTCAACCGGCTCCATCCGCAAATAGCAAGTACCTCCCAAACACCGTCGTCATACACGCCACACCATTCCCCAGGCAGCTTCCCACTTTTTGAATTGCTCCGGCGAGGTGCGTCACTCACTCAGAGGACGACACGACCTGATGGAATCCACCTTTCCACCATCACCGCAAACTCGCCCATTTCTTTTATTCAAGAGGCATAATCGATAATACCCTCATCCACTTTTTTCCTCTTGTCTACTCTGTTATCAGGGATACCCTACCTTTACTCAAAGTATCTACGACAAGATACCAGATACAGATACAGCTTCGTCTGTAACCCCGCTCTGAAATCGTGAGCATACGATTCACCGGTCGAGCCTCGCATGGCACAATAATCCCCCGCCGACAAATGACATCCCGATAAACCAAATCAACAAGAACTACTCTCTAATTCCCCGGCCCGGGTTACGGCCACAATACCGCCAGAATGCTCGAAGGCCTCGTCGCTGGCCTGCTCAACCGCTTCCTGGGCATGTACGTTAAGAACTTTGACCCTGCCCAGCTCAAAGTCGGTATCTGGTCGGGCGATGTCAAGCTACGCAACCTCGAGCTGCGCCGCGAGGCCCTCGACCAGCTCAAGCTTCCCATCAATGTCATGGAAGGTCATCTGGGCGAGCTGACTCTTGTCATTCCCTGGTCCAACCTGCGCGGCGCTCCTGTCAAGGTCTTTATTCAAGATGTCTTTCTGCTCGCCAGCCCAAAGGAAGAAGCCGAGTACGACCAAGACGAGGAGGACCGCAGGAAACAGCGCGTCAAGATGGAGAAGCTGGATAGCGCTGAGTTGATCAAGGAGAGAAACCAAGAAGGTCTCAGCCAAGAGGAGCAAAAGAAGAGTCAGAGCTTTACACAAAGTTTGACGACCAAGATCGTCGATAATCTCCAGGTCACAGTCAAGAACATACACATCCGATACGAGGACTCTATCTCAGCACCAGGACACCCCTTCGCTCTTGGTGTTACCCTCGAGGAGTTCAGCGCTGTCAGTACCGATGGCCAGTGGAAGCCCACCTTTGTCCAAGACTCAAGTACCGTCACTCACAAGCTGGCGACCCTCGGTGCACTAGCTGTGTACTGGAATACCGACTCAGATCTTCTAGGAACTGGTCGAGAAGCGTCAGCCTCCTCCAAGCAGGTCATGTCACACGATGAAATGGTCTCCAAGTTCAGAGAAATGATTGGCAAGGACGCGCAAAAGAATTCCAACCATCAATTTATTCTGAAGCCCGTCAACGGCCAAGCCAAGGTCGAACTCGACAAGTCGGGTGACATCATGGTACCCAAGTTCAAAGCTAACCTACTGTTTGAAGAGATCGGTGTTGTTCTCGACGACGATCAATACCGAGACGCTCTAATGATGGTCGACCTCTTCCACTACTTTATTCGACACCAGGAGTACAAGAAATTGCAACCGAAGGGCGTCCGGCCCAAGGAAGATCCCCGTGCTTGGCTGGAGTTTGCGGGTAATGCTGTGCTTTCTAAGATCCACGAGCGCAACCGCAAATGGTCATGGGATTACTTCCGTGAGCGACGCGACGACCGAAAACGATACATCGAGTTGTTCAAGAAGAGAAAGCAAGATCTCCAAATGACGGCTGACGAAACCGACGAAATTAATAAACTCGAGTGGAAACTTACATACGAAGACTTGCGATTCTGGCGATCTCTCGCTCGCAACCAGCTCAAGAAGGAGAATGCCGAAGCTCTCAAGAATAAACCACAAGAACCCCAACAGCAGCAAGGTTGGATATCGTGGGTGTGGGGTTCTAAGCCTCAAGAGACGATTGAGCATAATGAAGAGAACACACAGATGACTGAGGAGCAACGGCAAGAGCTGTACGAGGCTATCGACTGGGATGAAAAGAACGCTATCGCCGACGAAGTTGATGTCCCTCGTGAAGCAATAAAAATGTGCATCGAAACATCTCTCAGCACTGGTAGCTTTACATTGAAGAAGAGCCCCCACGATAACGCTGCGGATCTTCTCAGTTTGCACTTTGACGTCTTCAAGGCCAAGGCATTGCAGCGTAAGGACTCGATGCTTGCCAATGTCAGTCTTGGTGGACTCCGTGTCAATGATGGCACCACCCCCGACTCTGTCTATCCAGAGATTGTTCGAGTCAAGGATTCGCCTACCGACAAGCAGCGCAAGCGACTGTCGCTGGCCGAACTTGAGCAGCCTGAGGAAGACCCCTTCTTCCAGTTCGAATTTGAGCAGAACCCAATCGAGCGGGAGGGTGACATCGCCGTGGTCGGAAAGATGAAGCCTCTCGAGGTTATCTGGAACCCCAACTTTGTCGTTGGCATCGCTGACTTCTTCCGACCTCCCGAGAGACACATGGAGTCCATTACTGCCCTCATGGAGAGTGCTGGCGCTACTGTCGAGAGCATTCGTGAACAGACTCGAGCAGGTCTTGAGTTTGCCCTGGAGGAGCACAAGACCATCAACGCCGAGTTGGATCTTCAAGCACCTCTCATCATTGTGCCTGTCAGCATTACTACCGAGAATTCGACATGCCTGATTGTTGATGCAGGTCACATCCACGTCAACAGTGAACTTGTCGACCAAGGTACAATGAAGGAGATCCAAAACAAGCAAAAGCAGCAATACAGTGATGAGGATCTCAAGAAACTTGAGTCTGTCATGTACGACAAGTTTATCGTCAAGCTGACGTCGACCCAAGTCCTTATCGGTCCCTCTGTTGACGAGACCAAGGCTCAATTGGTTGAGAAGAGCGACGAGGCTCATCTTCACGTCGTTGAACAGATCAATGTCGACTTCGTTGTCGAAACCTCCATTCTACCAAAGGCACCCAACTTGACCAAGTTCAAGGTCTCTGGTC
Source organism: Fusarium caatingaense (assembly GCA_013624355.1). Classification (NCBI taxonomy): domain Eukaryota; kingdom Fungi; phylum Ascomycota; class Sordariomycetes; order Hypocreales; family Nectriaceae; genus Fusarium; species Fusarium caatingaense. The sequence goes on from JABKKP010000445.1 coordinate 22,687, forward strand.
ATCTACCAATGCTTCACGCTACAGTGTCCGACACCAAGTATAAGAACCTGATGAAGGTCATTGATGTGGCCATTCCCAAGTTTGGCAATACATCAGCGGAGAGGATTGAGCAGCACAAGGAAGCATCTCGTCCTCGTCTCAAGAGCAACTCATCCAATAGATCCAGGAGAAAGTCTCAACGCGAGCGAAGACAGTCCACACCTTTCCCATTTATGCAGTCGGAGACTGCTGTCGTGCTTGACGATATGGACGAAGATGATGATGACTTCGAAGACGCGGAAGACGGAGGCGACTCGGAACAACTCAAGGTCCAACAGCGCATTTTTGAGTTCAAGTTCAAGGTTGATACCTTGAAAGGTTCCTTGTACCGAAGTGATCCTGATGGACAGAAGCCCGACTCGTTACTGGTCGAGCTTGTTGCTGAGCGATTCGACCTGGAGTTCTACACCAGACCTTTCGACATGGTCGCAGATGTTTCGCTTGGCTCAGTCACTGTTGACGACTTTGTGGACAACCCCTCTGCTGAGTTCAAGTCTATCATCTCATCCGGTGACAGTGAGGATCTCAAGGAAGGCCGCAGTCTCGTCCACGTCAAATATGTCAAGGTCAACCCCGCTTCTCCCGAGTTCATGCCTGTTTATGAAGGTGTCGAAACCAACATCAACGCCGTTGTCTCTACAATCAACCTGATTGTTACTCGAAAAACACTACTTACTCTGCTCGACTTTATCCTCATCACATTCACAAACAACAATAACAATAACAATAACCAGTCAAATAACAACAAGGCTATCACGGAGAGCGATGACGATGACTCGGAGAGCATTGACACCGCTGTCGCAGTCGCCAACGAGCCCCAGTCGACATCTAGCAACGGGTCTATCCGAGTCAAGGTTGACCTGAAGAGTATCAGGTTGATCCTCAACAATGATGGCATTCGTCTTGCCACGTTGTCATTCAACAAGGCTGATGCTGGTATCTTCCTGCGAGGCAATACGATGCGAATTTCAGCTAGACTTGGTGATCTGTCTCTCGTCGACGACGTCAACCTCGGTGTCTCCGAGGATTCCCACCTTCGAAAGCTCGTCACCATCCAGGGAGACGATCTTGCCGACTTCCGGTACGAGACCTTTGACTCAAGCAACCCCAAGGCATACCCGGGATACGACAGCTCAGTCTTCCTCCGTGCTGGTTCCGTCAAGGTGAACTTTGTTGAGGAGCCGTTCCGCAAGATCGTTGACTTCTTGGTCAAGTTCGGAAAGATGCAGGCTCTGTACAATGCTGCACGCCAGGCTGCCATGAACCAAGCCAACCAGTTGCAGCAGAGCCCAAGTCGCTTCAAGTTTGATGTTGTTGTCAACACTCCAATTGTTGTCTTCCCTCGTGTGCAGCAGCCAGGACAAGTTGAGCGAGATGTCATCACCGCCTACCTTGGTGAGATCTATGCTCAGAACAAGTTCACTCCCCTTGACGATAGCGAGAACTCCGACATTGCCATGAAACTTTCAGCTGGTATTCGCAACATCAAACTCACCTCGGACTTCCACTACCCAGGAGGACGTTCCGAAGAGCTGGAGATGATTGATCATGTCGACCTTGGCTTCAACATAACATACGCCGAGCACAAGAATGGCGTCAAGAGACCTGAGACTGAGATTGAAGGAACAATGTCTGACTTCAACCTACGACTTACGCAATACCAAGTCAAGTTCCTTTTGGAAATCTCCAAGTCGGTACCTGCAGCATTTGCTGGTGAAGGTGGTGACAACGAGGAAGAAGCCGCCAAGGCTGTTGACGAAGGCACTCTGCAGCGCGCTAAAACCTTCAACTCCGACGACAAATCTGTCGACGAAAAGACATTGGTTGACCTCGGCCCTGAACTTGGTTCTCTTGGTCAAGAGTGGACTAAGCTTGATCTTGTTTTCAGCGTCAACACTATCGGTCTTGAGCTGATCAACGCACAAGAAAATGAGCCTGTTGAAGATATCGCCAAGTCAAGCCTGTCTCGATTCTCGCTTGATGACACCAAGATCAAGACAAGGATGCTTTCAGATAGTTCACTGGAGGCAGAGCTGCTCATTCGATCATTTACAATCTACGATAGCCGACCTCGGGACACCAACAAGTTCCGCCGTATCATGTCTTCGATGAACAAGGACGTTCAACAGCTCATGGCCAGTGTCACGATATCGGGTGGCAAGGAGAAGAGCTTGATTGCCATGGCTACCATCGACAGTCCCCGTGTCATCTTTGCACTTGACTACCTCTTCTCCCTTCAGAGGTTTGCGGTCGAGGCTCTCACAGTCGATGAGAGCAGCCCTATGGACGATGAGAGCATCATGAACGACAACACACCCGACGAGTCTGACACCGATTCAATGCAAGTGACTGTCACTGGCGGTGCTTCGCGCCCACGATCGGAGATCTCACGCCGACAAAGCGAGGATGTGTCCAAGCAGGGAGAGAAGAAGGAGGAGTCATCCATGAGCATTGCGTTCCGAGTTAACCTCGTCGATGCGCAGGTCATTCTTATTGCCAACCCATTGACATCCAGCTCCGAAGCAGTTGTACTGTCAATCCGACAGATGCTTCTCTCCCAACAGCATGCTTTGACCTTCCAGATTTCGGAAGTTGGCATGTTCTTGTGCCGAATGGACAAGTTTGAGACCTCTCGCTTACGAATCATCGATGACTTTTCGGTTCAATTGAGTATGGATGGTTCCAAGCCTAATACTACCGACATCCACGTCGACATCGAGCCTCTTGTCTTGCGACTGTCGCTGCGTGATATCCTTCTCGTCCTCCAGATTGTCAGCAAAGCGAGCGAGCTGTCTGGTAATGAGCCAAAGCAGCAGCAGGTCAAGGAAACACCCGCCGAGCAGAAGGCGCGCGAACTCCGGAATGCCGGAATGAAGCAACGTTCTGCCAGCGGCCGGGGTCAATCTACCATTGCAGGAAGAAGCAAGGTGACTGCGACTAGTCATGCTGTCACTCATGCTGCTGACACTAGAGGCGGCAAATCACCCGAGCAAGTTGCTAAACAGAACTTTGAGACCCTGTCTGCAACAGTCGAGGGTATTCGTGTCGTGCTCATTGGCGATGTCCACGAACTTCCAATCTTGGATATTGGCATCAAGAACTTTACCGCGAGCGCTGAGAATTGGTCTTCCAACTTGAAGGCCGAGACTGCGATTGACCTCTACTCCAATGTCTACAACTTTGCCAAATCCAGCTGGGAACCTCTGCTCGAGCCATGGCAAGTTGGCTTTGGTGTCGCCAAGGACCCTGTCACTGGATTGATGTCGATTGATGTTGCTTCCAAGAAGGTCTTTGACGTGACTGTCACTACAGCCTCAATTGCTCTGGCTTCCAAGTCATTCCAATTCTTGACTTCCGATGAGGATGTGTTGGATAAGCCTCGCGGTGTTGAAGCACCATACCGCATCAGGAACTACACTGGCTTTGATGTTCTTGTACACTCTAAGAGCCCAACAAGCGAGGAGCCTATCAACCTTCGCCTGGAGGATGGTCAGGAAGCGCCTTGGAGTTTCGAGCATTGGGAGAAGATGCGAGAGAACCTGCTCACTGAGTCAAACCAGAACTACGTCTCGATCCAGTTGGAGGGCAGTGGATTTGACCCCGTCAAGAATGTCAGACTCAACCGTGAGGGCGAGTACTTGTATGGTCTCCGACCCAAGACTGATGATGTTCTCCACCGTCTCTGCGTTGATGTCGAGCTGGGAACCGACAACATCAAGTACGTGACCTTCAGGTCTCCTCTACATGTGGAGAATGCCACCGAGATTCCTGTTGAACTGGGTATCTACGACGCACAGGATGGCCATCTACTCAAGATTGAGAAAATTAACCCTGGTGACTCTCGACCTGCTCCAGTTGGTGCGGTCTTCGAGAAGCGTCTCCTTGTTCGACCTGACAGCGGCTTTGGCTACCAGTGGAGTAATGATCAATTGTACTGGAGAGACCTTCTCAAGAGACCTACCAAGCAGGTGGTCTGCAAGGGAGAAAATGGAGATCCTTTCTACTTCCAAGTCCATTCCCGTTTTGATAAGGGCAACCCGTTGACAAAGTAAGTTCATCACACCCCATAACTTCGCAGATACTAACTCTTCCAGACAATACCCATACATGAAGATCAAGCTTTCGGCACCCGTTACCCTCGAGAATTTGTTGCCCTACGACTTCAAGTATCGCATATATGATAAAGCGACCAAGAAAGACTGGACCAACTTCTTGCGCAAGGGAGGTGTCAGTCCAGTCCATGTTGTGGAACTCTCGCACTTGCTACTCCTTAGTATCGATATGCAAGATACAGTGTTCAAGGCTAGCGACTTTTCCATCATCAACCCTGGAAACAACGAGGACTTCAAGAAGGAGGGCAGAATTGTCGTCAAGGATGATCAGGGATTGCCTTTGCACCTCTCGCTCCACTACTTCAAGATCCCCAACAGTGGCGGTGCATTCAAGGTTACTGTGTACAGTCCTTATGTCGTCTTGAACAAGACCGGCGTGGATGTTAGGGTTCGCGCAAAGAGTTTCCTCCAGCAAGCCAAACCGGCTGCAGGTCAATTCCCTTTGATGGACACGTCGAACCAAGATCGGCCCAAGGCACTACCATTCATGTTCTCTTATGGCAATGATGATCATCGAAACCGAGCTCTTCTCAAAATTGCCGACTCTGAATGGAGCAAGCCCCAGAGTTTCGAGGCGATTGGAAGCACAACTGAGGTCGTGCTGAACTCGGCTACCAAGGACAAGGAAATCCATGTGGGCGTCACTATTGAGTCAGGTCAAGGCAAGTACAAGCTCACCAAGGTTGTGACGCTTGCGCCTCGATTCGTTCTGCACAACAAGATGGACAGCGAGATTCTCGTTCGGGAGTCAAGCTCTTCCGGTTATCTGACCCTGGGCGATGGCGCTCTCCAACCATTGCACTTTATGCAAAAGTCCAAGGTCAAGCAGTTGTGTCTTTGCTACCCTGGCGTGAACAACTCTTGGACCGCCCCCTTCAACATTGCGGATATAGGTACCCATTATGTCAAGATCGCCAAGGCTGGACAGCGACAGAATCTTGTCAAGGTAGAGGTTCTTATGGAGAACTCTACAGTCTTCCTGAATCTCAGTATGGAGACCAAGACCTGGCCGTACTCTGTACGCAACGAAAGTGATATCGAGTTCATGTTCTGGCAAGCCAATCCCAACATTGACGAAGAAGGAGTCGAGGATCGCAGCGGTTGGAGACAAGTCAGATATCGTCTGCCGCCACGAAGTGTCATGCCTTATGCATGGGACTTCCCTGCCGCCAAGTTCCGCGAGATCATCATTTCTGCCAATGGCAAGGAACGACATGTCAAGCTGGCTGAGATCGGTAACCAGATTCCGATGAAGTTTACCACGTCTACTGGAAACCAGAAGATTGTCGACATCAATGTCGCTGCCGATGGACCGAAGCAGACGCTTATCCTCAGCAACTTCCGCGCCAGCAAGAGTATGTACAAGCCCAAGGCGTTGTCGCGAACCAACACTGGCCCTGAGGCTTTCGAAGTCAAGGATCAAGATACTGGTGCGACATTCCGAGCCCAGCTCAAGTTGGCGGGTATTGGTGTTTCGCTGGTCAATGCTCAGATGAAGGAGCTTGCCTACCTGACTTTCCGAGATGTCCAACTGCGATACAGTGATTCGCCACTCATCCAGACCATCTCCATGGCGATCAAATGGATCCAGATCGATAACCAGCTGTACGGTGGTATCTTCCCCATGATCCTCTACCCGACTGTCGTGCCGAAGAAAGCGCAAGAAGTGGAGGCTCATCCATCGCTACACGCCATGGTCAGTCGCGTCAAGGATGATTCGTATGGTGTACTGTACGTCAAGTACGCCACGATTCTTCTGCAGGAAATGTCAGTTGAACTGGATGAAGACTTTGTCTTTGCTCTTCTCGACTTTACAAATGTTCCAGGCGCTAGCTGGACAGAGGTTGACGAGGGCGGCAAGTTGTGCGACGAGGATCTTGACATTCCAGAGCCATCAGGCACACCAGCTGGAACGGACATTTACTTTGAGGTACTCAACATCCAGCCCATGCAGCTCAACCTCAGCTTTATGAGGACAGAGCGTGTCAACGCGGAGGACAAGACATCATCACGCAACCCAATCATGTTCTTCCTTAACGTCATGACCATGGCAGTTGGAAACGTCAACGAGGCACCACTCAAGTTCAACGCGCTCATCTTGGATAACGTTCGGGTTACCACAGCTGTACTCATCCAGAACTTCTCAAGCCACTACAGTCAAGAGGTCATGTACCAGATCCACAAGATTCTTGGATCCGCTGACTTCCTCGGCAACCCTGTGGGTCTGTTCAATAGCATCTCTTCTGGTGTGACGGATGTGTTCTACGAGCCGTACCAGGGTCTGATCTTGTCGGACAAGCCTGAGGAGTTTGGCTTGGGTATTGCCAAGGGCGCTGCATCATTTGCGAAGAAGACAGTGTTTGGCTTCAGCGACAGTTTCTCCAAATTTACAGGCAGTCTTTCCAAGGGACTTGCCGCGGCATCGCTGGACAAACAATTCCAGGATCGTCGCCGTATCACAAGGGCTCGCAACAAGCCGAAGCACGCCTTGTACGGTGTCACTGCTGGTGCCAACAGCTTCATCACCAGTGTCGCATCGGGTGTAGGTGGCCTTGCACGCAAACCTCTGGAAGGTGCCGAAACAGAGGGAGCTCTCGGATTCTTCAAGGGTGTCGGTAAAGGCTTTATTGGACTGGCTACCAAGCCTGCTGTGGGAGTACTTGACATGGCCAGCAACGTCAGTGAGGGTATTCGCAACACAACAACCGTGTTTGACCAAGACGGTTTGGACCGAACACGTTATCCACGATACATCCCACAAGATGGCATCGTGCGCCCGTACAACCCCCGGGAAGCTCTCGGGCAATACTGGCTCAAGCAGGTGGACAACGGAAGATACTTTGACGAACAGTACATTGGACACTTGGAGCTTCCAAAGGAAGACATGGTGGTCATGATCACTTATGCTCGCATTTTGCTTATTAGGTCCCGACGTCTTACCAGCGAATGGGACGTACCGTTGAAGGACGTCCAGACTATTGCTAAGGAGAGAACTGGTGTTAGTTTGTCGCTGAGAGGAGGTGCTAATGGTCCCTTCATTCCTATTGGGGAGGGCAGTGAGAGGGGATTTCTTTATAAGATGATTGGTGTGGCGGTCGAGGAGTTTAACAGAAGGTTTAGGAGTGGAGAGTAAAAGGCATGGCGAGCGAGGGTATACACCGAGTAAGAGATTATACAATGCAGTTGTAATTAGCACGATGGTGTTTGGCGTTATTAATAAGAACACGAAGTATATTACAATTGTCTGTGTCGAAAATGTGTTGTTATGTTGGAAGGCATGGAGTGCTAGTGTGAAAGGTATACGAGCAAGTCACTTTGTTGGCCATTGTCAGAGTTCAGTTGCTGTGGGCGACTTCTCGCGATGAGCCCCATTAACGCTGACCGGGGGAGGTCAACCTTAATTAAACCGCCAAGGCTTTAGAGGAATACGTGTTGTTTTGCTTGGTTGGCCTTTGCGATGTCTTCTCTAGATCTGTTATCGTCAAAACCTGAATAGCATTTGTGTCGCGTTGGATCATGAGCGTGTTTTCAGGGAGCCTCATGTCAATTTTTTCCCTGGAGAAACGTGTGATGACAATTTTCGCGTGGCGATTAAGTCGAGATAAGAAGAGGCGATTGTAGATAAGAACTCGCGCGTTATTGCTGAATTTGTCGTCGTGGGCTTACATGTAAGAATAATCGACTGAGGGTCCGAGACTAGATAGCAGAGGATATCGGTCGCGTGCACGGAGGAGCTACGTGAAGGAGCATGTGATGAAGGAAATCTGGCCGATTCGTGAATGAACGAGGGTGAAAGATAAATGAGAAGAAGATTAACGGGATCAAGAAGCCGAGGAAGATTAACGAGATTGAAGGAAAAGGGAAAGGGAAAGGGAAAGGGAAAGGGAAAGGTGACATGCGGAAGTGAAGGTTGAAAGACAACACGCGTATAGAGATAGAGTGCGTGATACAATCGGGAAGTAATTCTCGTAACAAGCCAGCCGTGGCAGACCCGGTACAACGGTTGGCTTGACAGATTGACAACTCAATCTAATAAACCATCGGGCTGTCCCGAGATACCACAACGGAGTTGGCCGATGGGAAAGTGAAACTATATCTTTTATAGAAGGAGAGATGACTGACTGTCACTTATCTGACATGTGCCTCTTCTGTTTCTCACTATACCGACAGGGCCGAGAAGATGCTACCGGGAAAGGAGAGAGAATGAGGGTGTAGAGGACCCGTAGCGTAGCGATAAACCTGGGGAGGGGGGGAACAAAAAGCCCGGGGAAGGGAAGCTTATCGGATGCGGACAAGGGAGAGAGTGCACATTTGATCCTGGGGAAGAAATTTGTTACATAACAGAAGATGGAGTAGGGGAAACAAGATTTGGGGTCACCTACTTGATTCAGTAAGAGGGCGGTTATTGGCATGGTCAGCGGCGCCCTCAACGGGTGTGGCTTCTTTTTTGCAAGTCATGTACAATTATTCTAAGTGGAGGTAGCTGTAGTCTGGGGCAGTTAATTAGTTTATGCTTCGGAGATGGGAGTTGGATTTGGTTTAATTCGGATCAGTCTAGATTGTTTGGTATGATAAGGTATGAAATAGCTTCTGATATGGGACATTGATAGGGCATACTCCAGATTAGTGACCGAGAACCACTAGCATGCCACTGTAACTGTTGGTCTGTAGCTGAGCTACACAAGTTCCTTGTCAATCAAGCTGAAGTCTATAGACATGAATTATTGGCCAATGTGATTGACCAATGGATCAGTCTATTCTGCATCGATCAGTGAGAGACAACCCAAGTCTGGAGATGATACTGGACGCTATGCTCAGTTGGTCGATTGGTCCGTTAGTGGAGACAACGTCAGTGGAGTTGGCCGAGTCCCGGGTAGTCTAGCGTGCATTGGCACTTTGCAAACGTTCCGTCAACCTGCCAGAAGAGGAATGGGGTGAAGCCGAAGGATGGGACCGGGGTGGCAAGTTAGATACAGTATCTACAGATAGAGACCGAGGACAGAGGGATTGAGAGTAGAAGAATGATCCTGTGAATAAGATAAAACATGAGGATAGAGTTGAATGTTTTGAATCAACAACCAGTGAATTACAGAGAGTTGTCTATGTTGTCCTGTGGTTGAGATAGATGGTAGATGGTAGTTGATGGATATGGGAGCTATCAATATGGAGACAAGGCAACTCCGAACCCAGACCCCAAATCCCAAGGATTAGACCCAATTAAACCAAACCAACTGATAAGCTCAGTCCCTACTCGCAGACGCACCAGGTTAACCAATCCTTACCAGTGAAGCTTTTAGTTGCCCGCGTGCTCACCTGCCACCTCCTCAAAATGATCGTCAAGCCATTGTTGGTTCCGGGGTTTGTAGCACTTTAATACAACAGATACAAAGATAGCGTATGGCCACCCCCTCCCTTGGCAAAAAGGCAAAAAATTTGGATTGTCTGTATCTTCGGCCTCTCGGGTTAAAAAGTAGAGCCATCCCCACGTCTTTTTTTCTCGTTCGACCCACGAAAAAAAAAAGATCGTCTCGTTTTTTTTCGCCGCGCGATACGGATCTTGCCATAGACCCAGCCTCTCTTAGGGTTGAGCTCCATCTTTGGGAAAAGTTCTTTTTCTTCTTCGCTGCTCCCCGCCAGGGTCTCTTTCTTTCTTCTCTTGTGCTTCACTGCTACCAAGCTAGAAGCTCCAAGTCAAGGTCCCCTGCCTCTCTTCCCCAAACCAAAAGGAAACTCAGATCAATTCCAATTGGTTGAAGAGAATTAGTCAAAATGTCTGTCCAACAACATACCACAGACCCAGCTCTCGAGCCGGCGCATCAACACGTCCACCAACATAACCACCACTCCCCCCGCGCCGCCCACGACGATGTCACATACACAACCGGCAACCCAGAATCCTCCATCGTTCCCCCTCAACAACACCAACATCGCTCCTCTCTAGACGAAAAGCGCGCCACTCACACTCCCCCCGACTACAGCGATCATGAAAAGAACGAAGCTGGCGTCGTTGACGCTTCTGCTGGTACAAACTCTGAGCGCAGCGCACCTATTGGCTGGCGCGCAAAGATCGGCCCTGTGTACAGACATCGAAGACCCTTGATTCACATGGCTGTCTTTTGTATCTCTACCGCTTGGTGGATTGCGTCTTTGGTTCTGCACAAGGATGATAAGAATTGGGTTGTTCCTTTCCTTGTCTGGCTTGCTATCACACTGCGATTGGTGTTTTGGCATGTCCCTAGTCGCCATGTCTCCAACGCTATCAAGTTCGTCTGGAAGAGCACTGCTGTGAAAATCTACGACATGATTCCTTCCAAGTTCCGAACTCTTGCTGGCGCTACCGTCGCTGTCGCTGCCATCCTCGTCGGATCTTTCGTCTCAGAGGAGTCTGCGGATAACACCCGCGAGAACCGCGCTGTTAGTCTGCTGGGTATGGCCGTCTTCATCTTCATCCTCTGGGCAACAAGTCGCGATCGCAAGGCTATTAACTGGCGCACTGTCATCGGCGGTATGCTTACACAGTACGTCATTGGTCTTTTCGTCCTGCGAACAGGTGTTGGATACGACATCTTCAGCTTCATTGCCGCTCGCGCAGCTGATCTTTTGGGTTTCGCCCGAGATGGTGTTGCGTTCCTGACCAACCCCGATGTCGCTGCCACGACCAACTTCTTCTTCAGCGTCATCCCCGCCATCATCTTCTTCATCTCTCTCGTCCAGGTCCTGTACTTTATCGGATTCATCCAGTGGTTCATCATCAAGTTCGCCACGTTCGTCTTCTGGGGTCTTGGAGTTTCCGGTGCTGAGGCTGTCGTCGCTGCTGCTACACCTTTTATCGGCCAGGGAGAATCTGCCATGCTTGTCCGACCTTTTGTTCCTCACATGACAAAGGCCGAGCTTCACCAGATCATGACCTGTGGTTTCGCCACCATTTCCGGATCTACTCTCGTCGGATACATTGGTCTCGGTCTGAACCGTGAGGCTCTCGTGTCCTCGTGTATCATGTCCATCCCTGCCTCTCTGGCCATTTCCAAGATGCGATACCCCGAGACCGAGGAGACCCTCACAGCTGGCCGCGTTGTCATCCCCGACGACGACGAGCACAAGGCTGAGAACGCTCTTCACGCTTTTGCTAATGGTGCTTGGTTGGGTATCAAGATCGCTGGTACCATTATTACCTCTCTTCTCTGCATCATCGCCTTTGTCGCTTTCATCAACGGTATCCTCACCTGGATCGGAAGCTACATCAACCTCCGCGGCGAGTACGATCTTACTCTGCAGTTGATCCTCGGATACCTTCTCTTCCCCATCTCTTTCCTCCTCGGTGTTTCCCGCACCAACGGATCCAACTCTACTGGAGATATCCTCCCCGTCGCTCGTCTCATCGCCCAGAAGATTATCACCGTAAGTTCACGCCTCCCTAATACTATGCACATACTAACTCCCCCAGAACGAGTACAACGCCTTCACCGACCTCACCACCACCGACCCCACCTCCCAATACTACGGCCTCTCCCCCCGCTCCCAACTCATCGCCACCTACGCTCTTTGCGGTTTCGGCAACATTGGATCCCTGGGTATTCAGATCGGTATTCTCAGCCAGCTCGCCCCCTCTCGAGGAGGTGACGTTGCGCGTCTTGCCGTCTCTGCCCTTGTTTCTGGTGTCCTGGCCACTCTCACCTCTGCCAGTGTCGCTGGTCTTGTCGTCACTACCCAATTGTCCGACTTTACTCGAAACCAATGATCGATGATATGATATGTGTGTTGTAAAAAAAAGAAGAAAAAATGAAAAGAAGATACGTAAAAAGACATCGAGGATTTCATGGATGATACATGTTTGAGATGATATGCTATACTATATACCAATGCTATACTAGCCACGAGATGGCCATAATCAAGAACACTACTCTACGTCCTTTGTGACATTCCCAACTTAATCGTCTCTACCCTCTTGATCATGATAACCTCCTAGTTTGAATGGTATGTGCTCTTCCCGGTGAGCACACTCCCATCGAGAGACCACTTCTCAGACCTCAGCCCTTCCTCGTCTATTCTCGGCAATTAAGTAAACGAAACATCTTCGGCAGAATAATGGATCATGAATCTCTCCACACTCGTCCGAGGCACAGGCCATTCCGTTCGTCAATCTTTTTCGGCATTGGATGTATCGTATCATGGCAGGTGACAGCGGGGCATCTAGGGTCGACTTTTCCAGATCGCGAATCACGCGATAGCAGTGAATCGACTCAATCCCATCGACCGGTATCTGATCTAGCGTCTTTTACATATCGGCCCGGCGCTGAGCTATCGCGTCGCAGCAATTGACACCGAGTCGCGATGGTCAATGAGTGCAAGATTGATAGCGTTTCCGCGAGTGATGCACTATAATGAGTTGATAGGTTAGTGAAGTGAATTATTTGAGCCCTTGACAACAGTGTAGCCAGATTATTCCCATCATCTACGAACTTGAACCGTCTACGGTCCTGTGGAAGTCACCAAATATCTTAAAGCTTTCTAGAGTAACCACCAGCCCAGACTTCACTCAAGCAGTTTTGGGCCGCTGCGACCCACACTTTGACGACGATGGTTGCGCAAAGCTGAATGTCATGATGAACGATGAATGATGAAGAGGTAAACCTTAACTGAGGCCAGAATACAACACGCCAACGGCTACGCATTCACTCGTCGCGCGCGATCGTTTAATGACTTGACTGCTTCGATGGTCCCGTACAAGTCAATTGCGCGTGTTCAAGTCACGATAACCTCTCCTCTTCGGAGTTTGTAACAACGAGAGACCTAGCAGTAAAACGACGCGTAGTAAAATGGGCCCTCGCAAGTTGAAGCCTAGAGATTCTGCATAACAGTGTTTGTATGTGACTACGATGGCTGGGGTTCAGTTGCTCTGGGTGGCTATTTTGGTTCTGATCTACTGAGCCTTGACCTGCTTGGAGTGGTTCAAGGGAACTGTTGATATCAGTGACTGAGAATGCGCGGTTGGATATTGGTAAATGTCTTGGGTGCAAGTTGTATGGCTCTAGGGTATGTGTGTTCAACTTGGTAGATCTCCTCCAGGTTCCAGTTTACCACATTGCGCAGGGTCAAATCATCCAGTTAAGCAGAAGTCTAACAGATCAAACTAGGGAACTCTTATTATAGACTCAGGTTTTATTGTATATGGAATTGATTGTCTGACAATAAAGGTGCGTGAGTCGCGATGGTCCAGACAATAGAATATGTAAAAGACATAAACTCCACGAGTCAAAGCCACAACACTCACGCTTCTCCATTGCCTGTGATTAGGGAATACATGGCTTGGAGGCATATCTTTCAGCTTAAACACAATTTTCATTGCGACTAGCATCAGGGTGTCTTACTTGGAGACGCCTGGACTGGGTGTGGGTAAATGTAGTTGATGGCAGTTGGGTAGGGCTTCAGGGTAATTGACCGCATTGGGATCATTTGGTGCCACGCTTGTATATGTCGTGCACCGTCAATTGTCTAGCCAAACCGATGTCTACCGGTTAAGAGCGAATCCATTCCATGCTGCATGTTTCCATTATGGTATTTTGAGGTTATGGTCGCTGGATGACTTGGGTGCGCGTACACATGGCTGCATATCATAGACCAAAACACCAAACAGCAAAAGTAACTTTGCCAATACTACGCAAAGCTCTAGTCTCAAGGCGCCAGTACATACTGACAGATTTCACACCATGATTTTCTGATAAGTGTCCCATCGATGGATTTGGCAGAGATGTAATTGACCAGATCATGCAAAAAAGAAGCAAAAGAAATGGACTCACGGGGAATTGAACCCCGGACCTTTCCCAAGCGTCGTTTGATAGATGCGAAGGGAAAATCATACCCCTAGACCATAAGCCCGATGTTTTAATTCGTTACACACAAGTGTCAAAACAACGTCTATGTTCTGTACAATGATTTCTGCGACGCGCTGAACAGTTTGGATCGAGATTCAATGCTGAAGATTTGCGGGTACGTGAAATAGTTTGCAGATCAAGTTGCAATTTATCTTGATTCAAGAGTCCGCATGATCAAGCAAAACGATGCAGTAGATAGCCCATTGGTGCATGTTGTCAATCCCAATTATGGACGTGAGACATTGACGTGATGCATCATTTAGACAATCACTACAGTACTCGAGTGGCTGTAAACACAATTGACAAAGTAAACAAAGATTGGACAGATCTACATAAACACATCCAATATTACAATCGCATAAAGATGCGCTGTCACAAAAGCAAAGACCTAACAACAAACAATCCTTGAGGCTCTGTGCACAACAGTGACCTTCTGAGACAACTTCATCTCCATCTCCGTGCAGTCTGCACTGACGTTGTAGAGTTAAGCTTAAATTCAAGATAAAATCTTGATTTAGTACTTCAGGGGTCTTGCCAAGAAGATATTGTGTAAAACGACATATTGCCAAGATGAATGAATTAGCCAGCGCAGAAAAGGTGAAACGGCTTGTGATGTAATTAAATCCATGTGGCGGTGGATGCGGCTGGGGAGGACACTCTCGGGTTTTGGTTGGAAGGAGACACTGCTCCGTAATTATATCCGTCATTTTACGGGGGGATGAGAGATTGCTGACTGTCACTAAACCGTGATGCCTCAGCAGATAACCTGTGTCTAGTGTCCTAATCACTAAAATTATAAGCGGACATTCACTAAATAATAAGCGGATATACCGGCATCAAATTGTTTACAGTGGTGTTTTGATTGCTGATGGTGGGTCAGGCAATAAAAAGTGACGTAGGTAAAGCGGGTTCTGATCGACTTCACTACGTAGATGGCCGGCCCTCTAGTAACATCTTGGTTAGACGTGATCCAAGGAAAGGGCGATCGGACCTGGGACTAGGCCCAAAGTGTGTCTCAAAGTGACGACTGACTAATTCCAGTTGCATTGAACCTTGGGCTTTCTTACAGGTTTTTACTGTTGACGCAGGGTGCCATTCACGGGTAAGGGAAAATATACCAAAACACAAATCACCTCAACTTTATTTTTTTGTTCTTTCTCCTTCTCGTTTCCCTTCCTGCCATGCATTTTTCTCGGGCATGGCTTCCAACAACAGATTTCAGCCTGGCGGTCGCCATGTGCACGTAGCAGGTGAAAACTACCTCCGCTCCAACAGTCCCTCCCGACCCGTCAGTCCCGGACCCGTCGACGAAACAGCATCTGATTACTTCAACCCCATCAGCCAAGCGCCCTCGCAAACCTCTCTATCTCGCTACCCATCGCAGAATCCATCGCAAGCATCGCTTTCCGCATTTCCTTCCTATCAAGATCCTACGAGTATAAACACGGCCTACAACCAGCAAAACCCGCCACCCGCGAGACGCAGGCCACCCGTCGACCAGGCGCGTCAACCTAGCATTCGCATCCGCCGCAGCTCCAACGGGTCTGTCTACTCCAACTATAGTTTTGATGGATTCAGCGATGATGGGAGACCGCGGAGTGTGTCGCAGCCCGAGAGGGCGAGGACGCATGATGCACCGGCGTTAGCGCGGCATTCGCGGAGAGTCCCACAGGCCGCGATGCCGAGATTGACGGAGGAAGGTGGTCGACCTAGTATGGCGGAACTGGGGATTAGTGATGATGATCGGGCCATGTCGCCGACGGCTTCGCTTCCTGATGATGCGACACGGCCGAGGCAAGGGAGATTGAGACGAGCGAGTCGTTTCTTTTGGCCGGGAAACCATCGACGACAGGGTGGCGATGATACCATGGCTGTTCCTATGCGCAACCGTGATGATAACCCTAATCCCGACGATGAATACGACCAAAACCTGGTAGACTGGCTTGATGTCATTGGTAAGCTGTCCGTCTTTTCAATGATAATCACAATTAACACAATCCAGACCCCGAAGTCCAAACCCTCTCGACTCTCACCAACGTCCAAAACTCCCTCTTCGTTCCTGATCTCGGAAAATGGGTCAACCGTCGACCAACATACGCCCTTTCCCGCCATGACCCTCAAGCCGAATGGGCTCGCGGTGCTGCCGCCGAAGAACGTCGTCGCGAAGCAGCCCAAGATGATCGTGCCCAAACACCCGCCGTCCCCGAAACAATCAACGAAGACGCCCCTCCCATGCAGCGAAGCAACACTATTACTTCTCGTCTTACCGATTCGCACTACGCTGCCCTTCCGCATGGGACGACTCTTGAGGGATGGACGCCCGAGGAGAAGGCTGAGTTGGATGATCATGTGCGACACATGCTGCATTCTCGCCGCGCGCGAATGAAGCGACGCCTGAAGGGCTTTGGACAGTACGTTCGTCGACCGCTAGGCTTCCTCGTCACTCTATACGCCACTCTCATCACGCTCTTCGGTCTGGCCTGGGTTCTCTTCCTTATCGGCTGGATTTACGTCGGCGACAAGCAATCCTACCTTGTCCACATCATCGACAGTGTTCTAGTCGCCCTGTTTGCCATCATGGGTGATGGTCTCGCTCCTTTCCGCGCTGTCGATACGTACCACATGTTCTTCATCTGGCGTCTTTCGCGTCTGATTAAACGAGCCGAGGAGGGTAAGAAGCCTCGGAATCGATTACAGAAGAAGCGTGTTCCTCAAGGTGTCGCGACAAGCCTTGAAGATTCGCATCTGACGGGTCATCAAGCTCGTGTTCTTCTCGATGCGCAGAACTACAATCCTGAACGAGACGGTACGCTCCAAACGGAACACCAAGTTCCCGAACCCCAGCCCGAAAGTCCTGAGGAGATCGATCTCGAACACGCCAAGACGAACGGTCCTGAAGAAGATCAGCCAGCTCTTACCTTTGCACAGTTCAAGAAACTGCAGCACCATCAAAAGAAGATGGCCAAATCGCACAGTTTCTACAAGCCGCACGAAACATTCACCCATTTTGCCTTTCCACAGAAATACCTTATCGCCATCGTCATTCTTCTGGACTGCCACTCCTGTCTGCAGATCTCTCTGGGTGCATGCACATGGGGTATCGACTACCATACCCGTCCCTTTGCCATCACGACCGTAATTCTCTGCGTCAGTATCACCTGCAACATCACAGCCGGTTTACTCATCAGTCGCGGCGATCGCAAGACGCGAAAGAAGGACGTATGGGAGTTGTTGGATCGACAGGAACTTACCCAAGATGCCATCAAGCACATGGAGAAGAAGAAGGAAGAAGAAGAAAAGGAGCAGCGCGAAAAGGAAGAAAAGGAACGCAAGAAGGAGGAGAAGGAAGAGAAAGAAAGACAGAGTGTAACTTTGGACAGAGACGGTGAAGTTCCCAGCGTGAGCAAGGAGTTTAAAAAGTTGGTCAAGTCGTCGCGATCAAGTGAAAGTGGTTAAGTTGGGGGAGGTAATGAAGAGAGAAATACACGGATAATGAGTATGGGGTTATAAGTAATTGATATAGAAGTCATGAAATACAGATACCTAATTGATTATGTTGCATATACCGGTTCTTTGGTCTAGCTTGGGCGTGATGATTCACCAGTTGGTTTGGGGATGGCAGCCACATAAGGCTATGGGACGGGCCGCTTGTAGGTTCTGTACGAGAACTTGCCTTGACTTGCCTTGACTTGCCTTGTCGGTTCTATAGACCAGGAACCATGCGCTTATCTGGTGATCGACAGTGGACCTGATCTCTTGCCGAGTTGATCTGAGCTTAGATCTTGATCTCACTGCGCGTCTGAGCTTAGATCGAGAGAGCCTAGGATCTGGGATGCCTGGACTTTCTGTGAGTATTTACCGAGAGTTATTCTTTACTGGGTCGATCCATGCAAAACATGCTTCAAGTCGTCAGCACGAATCCTTGTTCAGTGTCGTTAATAAATTGACACCCCTCGTGATGTTGAACCAACGATATGGGGGACTTTCGCGCAGGCTCATCTGAGTTGCGACTGACATTGAGATTTCTCCAGTCAATTGGATGTCAGGTCAATTGAATCCCAAAGATTATGTACACTATGATCGTGCAAACGTCTCAACCTTTCGCACGAGAGTACACCACGAGGTGATGCCCTGGACCTCCCATACCGTACTCTGCAGCACCGGCTGTGTCTCTATGGTAAGTACCACTCCTCGAGAGGGAAACCGCCAGCATTTATTGGAATTGACTATGTTTGTGCTGTTTGAGTGCGATATTAATAGCGACAATGCTAGCAGTGGTGGCCCAATGTCTCGAGGAGGTTGAGGTGGTGGGCTGAAGAAACCATCAACGACTGCGATGCGACGAGACTTACAGCGCTTGCCAATCTAATCGCATGGCTGAGCTCAGAGTTTACTCATTCATCACCCAAAAAAGATTCAACAGACAAAAAATCATGGACTCACGGGGAATTGAACCCCGGACCTTTCCCAAGCTCGATCCTCTGAACTCGTCAGATTAAAGATGCGAAGGGAAAATCATACCCCTAGACCATAAGCCCTGATTATGTAAGGATGTTTCTTCAACCAGCTTATATTCTACGCGCTGCTTTTCGCTCGCCGAGTTGATTAGTGTCAGTTCGGGCGGGCACTTCTTTTAGACCCGAATCGGCTTTCATCACCATCCAAACCCGAAACCCCTCAAAACATCATTTGCGAGATGAGGACGACAATTGCTTGTGAGAGGTATCGTATCAGATCCACTTTGAGATAAGACATACTGATGAGTTTGTAGATGCAGGTAAATAATTCACTGAGTAGTGCTTTTATTTGTCTGACTGTTTAGAAAATCCAAGGTCAAATGTAGACATGACGACCAACCACCATGCGCAGGCTGTGTCAAGAGCGGTAATACAGAAACATGTACTCTCAGCGGTCCAATCCTCGGACAAAGTACACCGCGTCCTGCAAAGAGGCAGCGAGTAAGTGTGAGCAGTATAGATAATGGCTGGCAAGATGTCAATACTGTCTTTGACCAGACACCACGACCGCAGGTGATTAGTGCTATCAATTTGTTCAGAGCACAATTTCCCGAATTTGGGTTTCTTCATCCCGATGATCTAGAATATCGAGAGTCCGAACTCGGCGTCGTGCAGAAACTCCGGCTCTTGGCAATTCTGACAGTATCGCATCGGTACAGCGACACTTATTCTCCAGAGACAAATACTCGGAATATCCTCTTCATAGCAAGCGAGGCACAGAAGAGAGTAACAAGTGGCCCGAACCTATCCCTCATACAAACGTTCCTCATCCTGTCGCTGTGCAATTGGGGTGACGGAGATGGTTTCAATGCGTGGATGCATTGTGGTATGGCTACGAGGATGGCGCAGGGGTTGTTGAGTACTGGATTTGCAAGCTGTGGTAAACGAGAAACTCTGTCTGAACTTGAGAAGCGGACTTTGTGGACGTGTTTCAAGATGGATAGATTGTTGTCTTGTGGGAAGAGGAGACAGGCGATGTTTCCTGATGAGGAGATGCATTTTTCACTTCCTGTTAACGATACACAGTTCCTCTTCGGCCAACCCTCCCAAACATCCAGTCTTACGATGTATGGACCGGATGATCATCTAGTTCTTCTCATCCAAGGCCTAAGAATCTGGTCTAGAATCCATACATGGATTTCAGAGGGCGGAAGAAGACGTCCTGGTATGACGGAACCAGAAGAATGTCCTTTCAACGAAACTTCATATTGGCATGGTATGAAGAGGGATCTGTTCAAGTGGAGGGATTCGCAGGATGTGCTTATGAAGTATCCTGGGACAAAAGTATCAGTGCATGCGCAGCGTGGACAAGCTGAGAGGTTTGGCTATATCAATTTGGTTTACTATATCAGGTAAGTATATCCCGCTATGTGGATGGTGGCGCTGACTGGATAGTCTTCTGTTTTTGTGTCGAGAGTACATTCCCTTCAGTCCAGTAGACGAAGTCAAACCTCGCGGTCCAATCGAACCACCGCTGCTAAAAGCCAGAGGCCCAGACGAATTCTGGCTTCAAAACGTCTCAGAGCTGTACGACGCAGCAACTCAGATCTCCTCTCTACTCACAGACCTCGAACACGTCAACTGTCCCCTCCGCACGCCCTTCTCTGGCCTCTGCGCGTTTTCGTCTACACTATGGAGTATATACGGCGGCTCATTCCCAAACTTTATGCAATTCACAGAAACTCAGGTCCAAGAAGCAGATTTCCAAGCAGAGCGCACAATGAACATCCTTGTTAGGATATGTCAAGTCTGGGGATTGGCGAAGGAGTGGATTGAAGTTCTTGATACGGCGAAGAGTATCATGAAGGAGAGAAGGGTTAAGAGTTCGAGGTATGATTATCCCGAACTTGAGGATAGTATTCATCTTGCGCCGTTGCAGGGGATGCCGAGACAGACGTTTGATCCTGTGTCCTTGAGAGGTGCTAGAGATGATGTTTCGAAGTTACATCAGTTAGTTGCTGGGGAAGTTGAGGAGGGAGCGGAAGTGCAGGAGGTAGTGACGGATGAAGCGACGGGAGAAAGTGAGTTTGTGGATGAGGATTGGTGGAGACTTTTGTCTTTTTGCGATGATCCGCATTTACTTTCTACTAGTATTGACCAGACTCTGGCTTAGACTGGGAGTTGACTATAAGAGTGCGAGGCTCTATTGGCCGAGTCGGTGTATGTAACCCGAAGCTGCAAACCCGAGTCGGGTGTTCTAACCCGAGTCGCTTCTATAAGTTACTCCACTCTCGACTTCAATACGACTCTTATTATCTCAACTTCCTTCATCTCAAACAATACCACTCTATTTCAAGTGAAAGACTTTGTTCAAAAACCAATTGCCATCTTGGACATCACTTCACAATGGGCGACCTCAGCGTGTCGGCCTCGGAGCCTCACCTCATGCACCGCTCCCTCATCACCCCCCCAGAAACAGTCACATCCGCCTCAGGCTCCTATATCACCCTCTCCACCGGCCGTAAGATCCTCGACGGTTGCGCCGGCGCAGCCGTAGCAATCATCGGCCACGGAAACACCGAAGTCCGCGACGCCATGATCGCGCAGGCCTCCCAAGTTTCATACGTCCACACATTAACCTACACAACCTCCAGCGCAGAAGATCTGGCGAACTATCTTCTCAAAGATGAACCTTTTGGCTTGTCGAGGGTGTATCTCGTCGGTTCTGGAAGTGAAGCTATGGACTCGGCGATGAAACTTGCACGGCAGTTCCATGTCGAGAATGGACAACCTGAGCGTACGAGGTTTGTGTCGAGAAGGCAGGCTTATCATGGGAATACTATTGGCGCTATGAGCGTGAGTAGTAACGTCGCGAGAAGAGCGCCGTACGAAGGTGCTATTCTGTTGGATAACGTTAGTTACGTCAGTCCAGCTTATGAATACAGGACTAAAAAGGATGGAGAGTCAGAGGAGGAGTATTCTCAAAGACTGGTTGATGAAGTCGAAGCGGAGTTCAAGTCTGTCGGCCCTGAGAAGATCATGGCTTTCATTGCAGAGACAGTTGGTGGTGCGACGGCGGGTTGTATTACGCCTCCAAAGGGATACTTTGCTGGTGTTTCCAAGGTGTGCAAGAAATACGGCATTCTTCTTATCCTTGACGAAGTTATGTGTGGAGTTGGAAGGTGTGGCACGTTCTTTGCCTTTGAGCAGGATGGCGATGTGCGTCCTGATATTGTCACGACGGGTAAAGGGCTCGGTGGAGGATATGTTCCTATCGCCGCGACACTGGTGCACAAGGATATCATCGCGACGATTAAGAAGGGAACAGCAAGTTTCAACCACGGGCATACTTATCAAGCACACCCTGTGAGTTGTGCCGCAGCACTCGCAATCCAAAAGATCATCCGCAGAGACAACCTCGTATCTCGCGCTGCCACGCTCGGTCAGCGCCTGCACAAACTCTTGGTCTCAACATTCCAAGATTTGGAGTTCGTAGGAAACATCCGTGGCCGAGGACTGTTCTGGGGGATTGAATTCGTGCAAGACAAGGCTACGAAGAAGCCGTTTGATAGCAAGATTCGGTTTGGAATAAAGGTGCAGGAGAGAGCTTTTGAGCTTGGTGTTGCTGTATATCCAGGTACTGGTACTGCGGATGGACTTTCGGGGGATCATGTTATTGTTTCGCCGCCTTTGACTATTTCGGAGGGGGAGATGGATGAGTTGGTTGAGGTGTTGAGGAGGGCTTATGATGATGTCGCGTCAGGTTTCAAATGATGTTGAACTTTTCATTATAACGTACACATAGCATATAGAGAAAACTTTCAATATTGAATCATGGGGACTTTTGTTTTCGTCTTAATTACATATTGAAAAGGAACTTCAAGATATGCCGATTGTGTTTCCCACAAGGGTATCTTCATCAAAGCAGGGACTTACCAAGACCTGGTTTTGCTTTTCAGCTTTCATCAACTACCTCCCATATCAGGAAATGCGCCCGGGCTCATAATTGCGCAGTCCGGTCTGTTGATCCCACCAATGCAACGCTCTGTTGGTTGTGTTGTTGTTGGTTCTGTGTCGTCCCACTTCTCTATGCAACTAAGCAAATCAGGAAGCGCTTTGACTGATCAAATAGGTAGCTGAGGCTGGATGAACTGTTATCAAGAATCATATTAAGATGGAGATTGAACCTGAAATGTTAATCGTTTATCGACAAGCTTATCTGTCCTTTTTCATCGTCATTCCTGCTCGTGGGGAAGTCTAAGAACGTGTTGGTTGACCCTCGCCTAGAGAAGAAACCTGGGTCACAAGGTCACGATCCCAGCACGATCATCTGCAGCTCGGCCGCAACTAGACTTCATACGGGTTGCTACTGCATAATTGCCAGGGTAGGTAGTCCGTTCATTTGATTATCTGTGGCGAGGTAGGCTCGGTTACCCGAAGGATCAAATACATATATCGTTAGCATCGACTCCCCATTCAGAAGTAACATTCTCCTCCCTTAGATATGTTTACTTTGGAATGCGAGTCTTACATCGTAGGCGAAGCTGAACCAAGAGAGCAGGCGATCCGGTATCAGAAATCCTGTTTAGTAGAGCTGCGCAATTACTTACTCGTACGATGTCCTTTCTATTCACACTCGGTCTAATATTGTCTCTATTCACGAGCTGGTCGTCATGCTTCACCAAGTTTATACGCCCCCCCGAGTGGAACCCAGATCAAAAAGCCGACCAGGACATGTCGAAAAATAACCACTATGCCCATGGGGATACCATCCCGATCCTATTTGAGACGAGCATCAAGGAGGTTGACCTCTACATTTGGCAAGTTAGGAGCGCTGGAGGGAAGACGCAGTCATTGATGCAAAGTAGGGGGACTCTGTCACTTCTGTTCAGTTATTTTGCTAATCAAGCCTCTTAGGCAGTGGCCAATCCAATAGTAGGGCTTGGAAGGCTCAATACGATATCTCAAACGTGACCGAGAACAATGAGGATAGTATTTATTGGTTTTCGATACGGGACAGCAGATTCAACAGTGACCTAGCGGAATCTCAATACATAAATGTCAGCGCGCCAAACGCCGAGGAGACGAAAGCGATTACTACGTCCATCATATCGACGACTCTCGCCACGGAGACGGTTTCAAGCACGACAGATACAACTTCAAGCACGACGGATGCGTCCTCGAGTGAAGAAGCGAGCTCTATAGCAGAGTCTAGCTCGACCTCTGGATTATCACGAGGCGGGATCGCAGGCGTAGCAGTCGGCGGCACAATCGGAGGCATATTAATTCTTGGGTTTATTGGGTGGATGATTTGGAGGCGACGGGCGAGAGGGAAAAATGGTGCGGCGCCGGCAGAGCTTCCTGGAAATTACAACCAAGAACAATCCTACTCCGAGAGACCGAAGAGTGAGCTACCTGCTGAGCCTGTGGTCTTTCTTCCAGAAGGTCCTCGAGGCCCTGATCGAGTCTATGAAGCACCTTGACGGGGAAACCAACAAGGAAAGATTAATATTATAATATATCATAGTGCCTTGCCAGCAATGTGCACAAGTATGATCTATAAAGAAACAGTAATTTGGTAGTCACCGGTAGTCAAGGAGGTGGATGATTTAGTCAGGTTGCTTCGTAAGGCTAATAATGATGTTCTGTGTTTTGAGACCATTCGTGGTGACAGTTGCCGTCATGGTGCTTACTTATCTGCATTCTGTCTGCCTAGAGTTTACTGTTCAGTGGTAGCAGAAGGGCAGGCGCAGGTCCAGGCTGCAGCTACCAGAAAATGCAAGTGGGCTGATGTCTTACCAACATCAACCCCGCCCGCAGTCCTCCAGCCTCATTTCTTACAAAGGCCAAACAAAGGTGCCCGTTAGGCTTGGCCTCAAATAGCATCACTCTGTGAAACTACCTCATCTCCGCAGCAGCACGGTACCATGGAACCAGTAGGAGTGGCTGTCGGCGTTGTCGGCCTCGCAGGTCTCTTCAGTACATGCCTGCACGCTCTACAAAGACTCGACTCATACAAAACAGCTGGTCGCGACTCAAGGCAACTCGACGCCCAACTCAGTGCTACGATACATCTATTTGAGCGCTGGGGCGAAGGAGTTGGTATCAGCCAGGGGCAACTATCCCCAACCCATCATCCAGACCTTGACGACTCGCGTACCTTTTTGGTAATTCAGCGTCTACTTGGCAGTATTAATGAGTTCCTACAGACCAATGATGCTGCCAACAAGGGGCTTGGTCGAGGAGACTCTACGACACGTGACCAAGACCTTACTGGCGGGGGAAAAATCTCACGATGGGAAAAGACTGCTTGGGCGTTACGTGGAAAATTGAAGCAGACCAACCAAGTCCAAACGCTGGCAAGTCTCGTTGCAGATCTATACAGTGTGCTTCCTCCAGCGAGTATTCCGTCCAATGAACAGCATGCGCCGCCTGTTGATGGGTCTTACGCCGATGAGATGCGTCAGTTGCTGAGTAAGATCGAGGAACAGTTGAAAGGTGAGTCAGGTCTTCGATGTCTTTGTTTATCTGTATACCTTGAAGGACCTACTCCTCGAACAAGCTCAGAATAGGCACCCCTTCCTTCGTTATGTTGTCATACTGAAGAAACTTATAGCTGAGGAGATACGTGACTTACGTACATGGCTCGGCAGCCCTTCACCGAACGATGTTTACGATAATGCAAGGGATAAACGTCTCGACAAGACGTGCGAATGGATTTTGCAACGCGAAGAGTTCCTAGAATGGAACGCACTGTCGAGTTCGAGCAAGCTACTTTGGATTAGAGGTCCAGCAGGGTTCGGGAAAACCATCCTGTGTAGCAGGATAATTGAAGAAGTTGAGACCAGATCTACAGGTCCTGTGGCATATTTCTTCCTATCTTCGAGGTTTGAGGGCCGCGACGATCCCTTCTCGGTTATACGATCATGGTTGACGACACTGATGATGCGGAACAAGGCTTCTTATGATATTGCGAGGGCGAGTCGCATATCGCAGCATGAGCAGAAAGCTACTCAAGCACACATCCTTGCATTGTTTGGGAACTTGTTGACGAGGATCCCAGGCTGCACTCTTATTCTTGACGGTCTGGATGAATGCACAAGCGTGATAGGCACTGATGTGGAACCCATCCCGCATTTTCTGGATGCACTGAGGAAGGCTGTTTTGGAGACAAAAACCAGGCTTCTCGTCATAAGTCGCGCAAACCGCGACATTCAGCAGGGCCTTTCTCTGTTTCCTGGGTACAGCCAGTACGATATTACAACAGAAGACGTAGCGACCGACCTAATGGCCTACTCCTCCCAGATCGTTAACATGAGACTATCGAACAAAGACGAATCGACAAGACTGTTTCTAGCAACCAAGATGAAAGACCGCTGTGAGGGCCAGTTCCAATGGATCAAGCTTCAAGAAAGATCTTTACGCAAGGGACGAAACAGGAAACAACTCGAAAGAGAAATTGACAGCACGCCTTCTGGACTTGATAGTCTGTATGATCGCGAGTGGATGAGGATAAATTCGATGGGGGCCCCAGACAAAGAGCGCGCTCTGTGTTTGTTGCGGTGGATTGTCTTTGCTACCAGGCCCTTGAACGTGTTTGAGATTAGCGAGGCGGTTCTCATTACGGATGAGTGTGAGGAGTTACCAGTCGATGAGATGCCGGACGCGTTTGACGACGATTATGTTGAGAGCATGATTTTGAATCTTTGTGGCTCGCTACTCGAGACGCGGTATCCTTCCAGGAACGAGGTTCAGTTGATCGGAGCAACACACGATGACCCCACGAGAGACGAGACACAGTCTGGTATCGGTGAAGGTCCTGTGGGATTCCAGGAAATTCATCTGACTCACTTTTCTGTCAAAGAGTACCTCCTTTCAATCAACCTCTTCCATATTCCCTCTCTTGTATCTAACGGAAACCTCCGCCTCTCCAACGAACACCTGGGGGACGCAGCTCTTGCAAAGGCTTGTCTACGATACATTAGCTTGCCAGGGGCTTGGAAGAACTGGCAAGCGGACAGAGCGGCAACACGACTACTTTCATACGCCGTTGAGTCGTGGCCAATACATTACAAACGTGTCAAATCACCCGACACAGACTTACGCGGTGCTATAGATGATCTTCTCGAGGGCCGATCGAGAAACTTCGAAGAGTGGAGAGACTGGCATGATATGGAACTTTTCGACGTTCATGGTAGAGGGGCTAGAAAAGTGAATCCGTTCCACATTGCGATACGCCTTGGACTGGAAGACGCCGTGGCGGATCGGATACGCAAGAGCAAAGAGGTTCTCAACATACGCTCCAGCTCTAATACGGCAGCGTTGCACTTTCTTTGCTTCTCTGAAAGCAAATCACTTGCTAAACTGCTCATTGATAACGGCGCTGAACTTGATGCGGTGGGAGAGAGTGGAGAAACGCCTCTTTCTCTGGCTTTGGAATGGGGGAATATAGAAATCGCTGAAGTCCTTCTTGCTCGAGGTGCGAGTGTCACCTTGGCTGATGAATACGGTCAGACGCCGCTTCATATCGTTGCCGAGCAAGGAAACGTCGATTTAGCGCGTCAAATTCTTGATAAAGGAGCTGATCCTTTTGCTGAGGCAAAGTACGGATATACGCCACTGTTATGCGCCGGGAGAGACGGTCACTCTGAGGTGGCTAAGCTGCTTCTGGAAAGAGGCGCCAGCTATCTTGATTCAGTGGAAGGTTACACAGCAGTTGGCTTAGCTGCTTCTAACAACCACATCGACGTCGTTAAAGTGCTTCTAGACCAAGGAGCTGATATAGAAGGCACGGCTGACGGAATGTCCTTACTCGGTGTGGCTGCTTCCAAAGGACACATTCAATTAGCAGAGTTGATCCTTGCCAGAGGAGCTGCTATGGATGGGCTGTGCTATGGGAACACAGGACATACACCGCTGCACCTGGCGTTATCTTCAGGAAACTACGCTATCGCCGACTTCCTTCTAAAAAAAGGCGCTGATATCACTACGGCTTCAAAAGACCTCAAAATCCCACTTTACCAAGCTGCGTTCAACGGTTGGCGCGATGTAGTCCAGCTTTTGCTCCGGGACAATGTTGATGGAGCAAAAGCCGGCTATGCAGCACTGGAAATGGCCATAAATAACAATGTGCTCGAAGCCGTCGAGACACTCTTCCACGCAACTAGATCTATCACCAAAAACCAGTTTACACCTCTTCACATCGCTGTTTCGGAAGGGAGATTGCGAGTGATCGAATTACTCCTTAACGCTGGTGCAGATGCAATGGCCAAGGATTCAAAGGGCCGAATCGCACTTTCCTATGCTGCAGAACTTGGAGACGCTGTTGCGGTAGACCTTCTTTCTAGGAAGGACTATTCATATTTTACGTGGATTGATGACTGCTATCGCATGCCTATGCACTACATGTGCGTATGGGGACATCTTGATGTAGTCAGATTGATACTATCCCGACTGCCAAAGACCGAGTCGATGATAGACGCTCGCGACCATTGGGGCTCAACACCTCTATCCCTAGCGGCGAGATACGGCCATACTGAGATCGTCAGAACACTACTTGCGACAGATCTCGTCGACAAGAATTCCAGCGATGATCTGGGACGGACTGTCGAATGGTGGGCGACACAGCGAGGGCATCCCGATACCTTGACTTTGATAACAGGAACAGAAGATCAGCAGGTTCAAGAGAAGCGGAAGGACAAGAAAGGTGGAACGTACCTCTGCGATATATGCTGTTTTTATATATTTGATGAGCACTACTACCATTGTGGAATTTGTTATGGTGAAGATTTCGATCTTTGTGTTGATTGCTTTGGACGAGGGGGTCGATGTTTAGATGCCATGCATGAGCTGGTACTAAAGAAGGACGCAAAAGTGTGAGTTTATTTCAGTTATATCCTACCATTGCTATTGCTACCAAAGTTTTCTTTTGAGCCCACTGACAGCTATACAAAGATCCGAGCATCAAAAGAAATGATAAACGCCTTGTTTGACTGCTAGAAAGACTCCACGTGGCTATACGACTTCTGAGCCAATCAGCACGGAGCATCTTGGCCCGCTCTTACATTCATGGTAATACGGTTCGTTCTCTGACTAAGAGTCAGCTTCGAACAGAGTGCAAGCCTTACAACCAGGCTTCCAAATTCTTGGCATACTTCCCTCTCTTTGTACATCCCCGATTTCAGTCTTGGTTTCCCTCCCCTTTGGTATTCGTTACGAACCACGATGCACAATCATGACAAACAGACTCAATCAACGGAGTGGAGCGAGCTATTTTCAAGTAACCCCTCTTATGAGCCGACATCGTACAAAGCGCTCGACAACCTTACATCCAATGACAGGCTAGCCTTTCTACACCATGAGTTCTGGCATGAGATCCGAGAATGGACCCGGAACGATACAACAGAAATGACGCGTATCGTTCACCCAGATCTAACGGGATCCGGGAGTATCTTCATCGGAGGCATGAACCATGCGCTCAACGAGACGATTCTCGAAGAAAATAATATTCAGGCGGTTATTTCGATCCATCCCAAGGATTCACTAGCATGGGACAAGAACGACACCAAGTCTGGGCTGCAAAGATTCTTCACAAGCAACAGCATCGTCAAGTATCCACTGATAATCCCGCTCGAGGATAGCGCCAACTCAGACTTGATCAGTTACTTCGATGAGACCAATGCTTTTATCCAGAAGCATACTGTCGAAGGAAGAAATATCCTGATTCATTGTAAATCGGGTCGCTCACGCTCAGTCGCTGTGCTCATCGCCTATCTGCAACAAAAGTTCTACTTCGAGAAAGCTATTGGTTCTTTGGAGAAGGAGGAGGCCATGGAACAGATGAGGGTGCACCGCGAGGAAGTGACAGAGGCGATACGCGAGCAGCGCCTTCCTGTTGTTATCATAATGGAACGCTTTGCCGAGCTATTGGAGCTGTACGACCTTCAACTCATCGAGGCTCTACCTGCAGCTGAGCCAGTGCAGAGCGTGACTCACGAGTCTAATGTCATCAAGTCAAACAAAAAGCTGGAGCCTGCAGCGAATCAAGTGAATCAAGGGAGCAAGATCGTACAGACAAAAGGTGGCGCGGCAGTCCTCAAGATATGCGTTGCCTCGGTCTTCTTTAAAAACAACCAGAAACCTACGGAAGCCGTAGTGCACCAATTCTTCGAAATCAACGAGGCCTACTTCTATGAACTGGAAGGTCTAGAATACAAGGGCAGGTCGTATGTTGGCTGTCAACATGCATGTCCTGGTCTTGTGGAATTCTGCTATGGTTATGCTAGGGAGTACTGTCTCGTGCTGCCGAAGGGTATAGAGGAGCATGTTGAGATATTTATAACTGAATAGAACGTTGTACTCGGAAGGGGTGAGAATATTGACCACTAGAGTCTTCTATCTAATAGAACTATCAGAAGGGTCCCTTATACTTGTACCAATCGTGTATTGAAGAGTGACTGTCCTAACCGACGAGGCGAGAAAAGTCCGACTCTGCCCAATTGTACTTGAATATTGCCCAGGCATCTTGCTCTTCCCTAGATTCCATGCCAAGAGCATTTTGTAAAAGTCGCCTGCCTCAGTTAGTCCGAAGTCTTATTAATCTTTGCAAGAAACATGGCTTGCTGATTTAACATACCAGTATTGTTCAATATCCGAGGGATTCGTTATTAAAAGGTCGTAGAAAATGAGGCTGGGTGACACAGAAAGGTTGAAGCTTCCAGCATCGAAATCGTCGTTAATAGAACCACGATCCTTGTTATCAGGGTCAAACTCATCCTTATGAGGATCAACAAGATCGAAGAGTGTGGCTGCGATCCGCAACTCTTGGTTCTTCATAAAACGGTCGCTACAATCAACATTTTCGACGTTGAAGTGCCAAAATTCCTCACCTCTCAGGCGTTGTGTGTAGGTTGCATAGGGGAACCCTCTCTCTGCCAGACCAGTCTCAGCTACTGCTGCCATGCCAAAAGCCGTAGCATAACCCTCTGAGAATGCTACACTGCTCGAAGAATTACCGTTGCAGACATAGTGATCCCCTCCTCCGTTGAAATAAGTCTTATTTCTCCCAATCCAATGAGCGAAGTGACCGTATTCGTGTGCCATCATGGTAGGGTTATATACATCGTCGGTACGAAGATTGATCCACGACCTTCCATCAGGGACTGCCTGAAAGAAGGCAGTCCCATTCTGGCCCGGATATCGGACCTTGACGATCTCCAGGTCTTTGCCGCTGGGAAAAACTGAATCCATGTAGTAGTCCACAATGGTGGTATAGGCGTCTGCAACCGTTATCGCTGCATTGTAGGCCGGCGATGGGTATTGCAAGTCGACTTGAAGAACCTTGCCGGCAGATACAGTCCATTCTTCAGTATCCAGATCGACTTTGACAATTTTGATACCCCAATTCTGTGATGGGGTTTCGTTTCCGCTCACGATCAGATAAGGTTTATGATGATATTTACACTTTGCAAAGGGCATTATGACTCCTTTGCCCACACATGACCTTTTTTTTTTGCCCTGCCCTATAGATAAGGTTTGGGTACAGCATAAATGCTTTGCTTGCTTCGATCCGGATTTTTTCCTCTTTCATCCATCATCAACAACACCACAACCACACAAGGTCCGTTTCCGCTCACAATCCAGTATGATCCAGTCGCGAGGTAAGTGTATATTGTCCTCACGTGCACCGATTGGCCCTGTTCAAGATCGAATCTGAACTGAGCTTGGCCATCATAAGCGGTTGTGGTAAAGGAGCCAATTGTGCCAGATTTGCGGCCGTCTGTGTAGATATCCGCCCTAGCGTAGCAGATGAGGTTTCGAATAGGCGAATACTCGTCGTATGGGTCCAAGAATGTTATCTTGCTTCGAATATAGGCAGTTAAGTTAGGAATCTGCCGACGATGGCGTCCGTTGTGATGCTCTTTCGCCTTGTCGCAATTATCATTCTGACACTTGTTCTGAGAAGCGCATCGGCGTTTATAGGTTTTGTGGGGATAGCCTGGATCTTTTCGACACGGCAATGGCGAAGGCATTTGGAGGTTCTCATCAATACTGGGATCCTCAGGATGTATTGAATCGCTTGCATCCACTGGATCGAGTGGACCATTTGACTCTTTGCATGGGAATATGGACTTTGGGATGCCGGGAAGGGTAAGCTTCATGTGCTCGGGCAATTCTTTGGACGAGGGCCACTAGTAAGAGGATCTGATTCAATCAGTCTGTCAGGCTTGAATCCTAATAATTCTTCGGTGATGGCTTTGTTGATCTTCTCGTCATAGCCATAGATCGTCTCAGCAACCCAGATTCCTTCTTGGATGTCCTTCACCAACACCAGACCTTGACTGTCCACAGTCCTGTAATCGTCTACATCGGAGTTTTCCTCCAAACCAATATGAACGAGAACTTCTTGGAGGGGCTCTGCAATGCTGAAGGTTATCCGCTGCGGTTCATCAAACGTTTCAATGTTCTTGGCATAGACAAGCTCTCGTGTAGAAGAGTCAGGCTGCTTGGAGATGTTGAAGTTGGTGAATGGGGAGATCGAAAAGATCAAGTTAACAGACGAAGCCGTTGCGGCGAGTGGGGTTACAGAGACAAGACCGGTATATATCAAGAGGCCATCTTCGAGTTTGAGCGTCGAATTACTATAATAGTATTAACTATATAAAATAATAAATATAAAATATATTACTTAACTTAAATAAGTTAAAAACTATAAAAGTAAGTTTATTTAAAAGCAGGGTTGCTATTTCCTAACCTTTCTAAGTTACTTAGATAATAGAACCTTAGCTATAAGCTAAACTATCCGATTACTAGGCCTGTGGTCTCGAACCTACTTCGGCTTTTCACCTATATACATCAAGTTTATTACAGGTAGACTAGCGGTTGTGCACCTTTCGGGAGAGCTATGAGCCTCATGTAGACGTGTCATAGGCATGTAAGTCCAGAATAATGCATGCGCCTAACTCGTCGGAGTTAACAACGTACGCTCCTCCGTAGCTAGTTTTCGGTTCCCTCCCTCGATCCAGGCAATACCAGTTAGCGAGCCATGCACGCTTGCACCAATAGTGGTTTCCATTATCTTTTTGGAATGGGAAAGGGTCCTTATCACGACACCCACTCTGGTTAGGTGACCATTCTACCGACGCTATAACCGTATAACCGTCCTGCTTGAGCGTCTGGTTCTGGCCGGTACTCTGCAACCCTTCCTCGCAGAAGGCATCGATGACCTGGTCTGCCTCTTCGGGGGTAAACTCGACATAGCCTGAGCGGCCGGCCCAGCAATGGCCATCACCATTGAGGATTATGTCGTTGGTAGGGTAGGATGTCGATGTCGTCTTGGTGCTTGTCTTTGACCCGCCCGCCGTTGTTGTGGCCTTCGGGTCAGAGGTGGTAGAGGCTTTGATGCCCGATCCAACATGAGAAGGGAGAATGACGGCTGAGGTGCCTCGCATTTTGGTCCTGGTGACAGATTTCACATTGGGGATAGGGTAGGCAGTCCTGTTAACAGTTACATAGCCCTTATTAACGGGATATAGCGTTTTGCTAACAATGACCGTCGCAGAGTAGGTAACCTTGATAGTCTTGCCTATATCGCTATATCCGCTATTATTATTAGCTAGATTATCTATTTTTAAGTTTTTCTAAGGTA
>JABKKP010000447.1:0-22025 GCA_013624355.1 Fusarium caatingaense
GGGCTGGGGTTCCCTGACGCAGCATTGCCAAAAGGTAATAGAAACATGCGTGGTATCTTGGAGGATTTGCACAGTGTTAAAGGCAAAGGTCCAGAGGAAATTATACTTACCTAAAGCTCTACTCTTCCTTGTATGAGATGTAGCACTTCTAATGTATTTCATCACTTAACTATAGCAAAGTTATTCAAGACTACAGTTTTTACTTACAATTGCACGCTCGAGGTCTTGATTTTATACTTTACAAAATTGCGATAGTATTTACAGTACTCTATGCCCAACGGTACAACTCACCATCTGGTCCTCGGCCCTAAACCGTCGGTCGAAAGCGTCTTGGGACCAATGCCTAGGAGATTCCCCTAAATTTCATTCTAATAGCTTCCGAATACCTTGACTTCTCAAATCTTTATGTTTAGAGATACAAAAGCACCTGTTGCATATGTGATTGCTAGCAACGTACTGATTTATCAAGGCAACTAAATAATTAGCAACTAGAAACTATTCAGCAGGCTAAGTAACAATACACTAAGAGACTTTTTTCACGACTCCTACATAATGTAACTGCTTGCTTCTCTCAGTCCACCCCCATCAGCTTGCGAATCGCATCTCGTCCATTTGGCTGCAAAGCGCGTGCCCCAATCCCAGCCCAAATTCCACACGGTCGCGGCGGCGTATCAATCTCCATCCAGAACTCCCCCGTCCATTGCAGCCAAACACCTCTCACTTGATCAAAGATATACAAATTGCGTTTTCCAGGATGTAATTGTGTAAACATGGTGGTTGCCCAAACTGTCCCGCCTGGAGCTTGCTTCTCCCCTTCGAAATAGGTGACGGCATAACATGCTTGACTCCATGCAACCTGGAAGTAATTGCGACGCAACAAACGCGAAACGTGGGCTCGCCGTGGAGGGTCCTTGTCTAGAGCTGTCGCTGCCTTCTTGAGCGCTTCGTCGCTTTGTGTAAGCTGCTCGTCGGTAAGACGAATGAGCTGATCTTCGGGTGCTTTGCTTGGATGGCTGGGGAAGCTCCAGTGTATAACTTCATGGCCAATTGAATCAGCGCAATTACCCCATTCGATATCAGCTCCGTCGGCGCCGCCAGAGAGACAAATGTTTGGGTTTGTTATGTCTTGGAGATATTCCATGATGATGAAAAAATTGAATTGTTTTGTTGGGTAATTGGGCTGTGGTGACACATTTGAGTCAGGTTGGATCTGAGTCATACATACCTTGAGGCTAAGATGTGCAACCAAGGATGACCATAATATGACTGCATCACGTCGCGTCTGTTGGAAGAGCAGTGCAACAAATCTGATCCAAAAAGCTGATGCCGTCTATCGTGTGCTCAACGTCAAAAATGATATTACCACATTTATGGAAAAAAGAAATTCAAGAGACAAATGCCTCGACACGGGATCGAACCGTGGACCTTGTCATTACTAGTGACACGCTCTACCACTGAGCCATCGAGGCAATTCTTATTGGATAATCGACGTAATGCTATCTGTATCTGACAACCAAGTCTCAAAAAAAGCGAATGAACGAATGAGTGAACAGCGCGAGAGAAGAACATCGCCATCTGTTGGCAGAGGAGCAATGAATATTGATAGTCCAGCTACAGACTTGTTCGACCCAGCCGTTGATGAGTGGCTACTTAGCTTTCTTTCTTTCGCACTATTTTCATGATTGACAGCGCAATGTTTTCACTGTCTATGTTAGTATCGAACAAAACATGGCCAAGATCTGATAATCGCAATCACACCTGCATGCAAGCCAGCTCGAATTAAGAAGAAAAAGAAGAAGAAAAAAAAAAAAGGAAGGACATATGCGGCCCATTAATTTTATTTGTCAATAGATCAAGCTGAGTTAATGAGATGTGTTGAATAGAGACAAGTTGAAATGTGCAGGGTAACTTCCAGGTTCAGTTGGGAAGAGTTGGACTCCATCTCCGGTCATTCTTGAATTGATCGGTACGCTGGTCTTTCAGTGGACCACGCGCTAAATTACAGTGGATGGCCGCTGCAGACAGAGATAACCTGGAAACATTGGTATTGAATCCAAGGTAGATGCTATAGCACTTCCAGTTATCGCACAACGATGCAAACCAGACGGATGCAAAGAGTAAGAAGCAGTGAAAGAGGGGAAAATAACTGCATGTATTTTAGTTGTGTTTTGATCAATGGGGATTGTCGAGAAGATTGGAGTTGAGCTGTGTGCAGAGCGGGGACTGGGGACTTGCGCCAACAAGAGACACCAATTGTCCTCGATCCTCAACTTTGAGCTACGCTTCAATTGAATTGAGATTTCGCATCAATCCTCCAGATCATCCTCTTGAGAACAAAGAAACAGAGCTATCTGCTGATATAATCTCTGCTAGGTCAAGCTACGGGTAGTGTTGAAATAATGTCCTTTACAAGAGCTTCAAGTTCCGATCCAGTCTTTGTCGTTCACGACGGGCCGTCCCGAGATCTCCAGCAACCTGTCAGATTGAGTTTTGTTTACGTTCAGCTCCAACGATGACGGAAGAGGAAGCAGCTTCTCGAGGCAATTCTCTTCTAAAAATGTAGCGCAATTCTCTTCTGATGTCTAAGCTGGCATAAAGAGGTGATCACATTATTTCGTCTTTTAGGACTTCTGGGGCTAATTCTTCTAATGCCCCTCCACTGGAAAGCTCACTGTGTCACAAAAAAAAACGCGGGGTAAACGCGCTGGCTTGGCGATCAATCATAACAATAAGAAAATTCGCGTCGTATTATGTATTGTCTCTCGAGCCACAATTGCAGCACCAGCTTGTCTTCAACGTTGACTCACTTGTATCTCGTCTTCTCTTACGGCACCCACCGCTTCTTCTTGTCGCGCCTCACCTTATTTCTGCCTGTCTCATCCCAAACGCCCGATCAACAAGGCTTTGCGACTTTCGCATTTGCGCTTCACCATGACAGAACAACCTTCGCCGCCCGAGTCTCAGCAACATGACGAAAGTCTCCTTCACGATGGAACAGCTTGTAGTGTCGATGGCGCAGTCGAATAGAACTCAACTTGCGCCGAAGCAACTCTCCAAGCGACCGACGCTACGAATTCTCCCGTGTCGCTAGCCCAGTCCGCCGACGCCACTCCTCCCACTCCACCAAACACCACTATTGCAAGCCCAGCTTCCGACCACCAACCCTCCTCCGAGAAAACGCTTGAGGGCGCATCCCAAGACCTCAAAGAATACCTACGCGAGCAAGCCAGCAGTCTCATCGATGGGGGAGTCGCAGACTCTGAACTCCTCGACCTTGCTACAAGCGACTCCTCCGACGATGATACCCCCGAGCCCAGTACCGCGAAGCAGGCTGGCAAGCGAACGCACGATGCCTTCTACAACCCCGCCAGGATACGACGACAGCTCAAGAAAAAGGAGTGGCTCAATGACGAGGCTATCGAGTCGCTCGCCAAACTTCTTCCTGCCTACAACACCATGAAGGTCTTCAACCCGGGCTACATCAAGTTCTCGCGGCCTACTCTCGCCCGACCCCCTCCCAAGCTCACCAGTGGCACCGTCATCATGCCGCTGAACCACGACAATACCCATTGGACGGTGGCCAAGGTTGACATCGACAGGAAGGAGGTGCAGTAGTACAATCCCCTTCCGTCTCCCCGCAACCGCAGGGACGCAAAACGTCTTGCTACCTGGTTCGACTCGAGCGCTGAAGCCTTTGCTTTCACAGAAGTGGTATGTCTCGCCTCTGTCCTGTTGGCATTTGATTACTTGTGCTATATACTGACTGCAATTTGTGTATAGTCTGGACCCGAACAGGAAGACGGCAGCTCCTGTGGTGTCTTTGTTCTAGCAGCAATCGACAACTGGCTGCAAGGTCGCGACCTGCCGACCTCATTCGAAACCCCAAGCGCATTTCTCCTCTCTCTCCTCGACGCCGATGGCTGCTCCTCCCCGACCACTCCCCCCGCCAAGCGCCGCCGACAGTCCCCCGAAGGAACATTCGCCATGCCCTCGACGCTTGCTGAGATGCTCTCGTGTCTCCAGCACATCACCACCACACTTCCAGCACAGCTTGTTGACCAGCCTCGCTCCACCGTGGAGGACGCCGGCAAGGCCCTGAGCGACAACGAGGAGAAGCAAAAAGCGCTCGAAGCCGATCTCCAACAGCACCAAGACTACATCCAGGATGTGATGGTCTACCAACGAGCTCATGCCTACTGGTCTGAGCAGGTCCTCGAGTCCCCCGGCCCGACTTGCGAGGGTTTTGACGATCGCAGCAGTCTCAGTATATCAGGCATGACCGGTGCCGTTGTCGACTTGGTCCACAAACAGCTTCGATGTCTATCAGCCAATGGCGAGGACAAGGCTGATCTAGCCAGTCTTCGGGCCCGCGAGGTTGAATTGCATGGATTGAATGAGGAGGCTAAGAAGGAGGTTCAGCGAGACAGTGAGAGGCTTGCGACTGAACAGACGCTGTCTGCCATTGTTGAGGCAGGGAAGCGGCTGGTTGACATGGCTTCGATCTGAGTAGTACTTGTTTTTCATCTGTCTTGAGTGTTTCTGTATATACATCAGCCGGCGAGCTGAAGAGAGGTCTATGAGGGAGGTATTGGGTTTGTTTCTATGTATGAGTATATCTGGATATCTATGATCAACGAGATGAGACACCAGTTCATGCATTTGATTCGTGATCTCGTCAGTCGAGCTTTACTTTGTGCTTTAGCGGGTAGAAGGCAATGCGAATAGCGCAGCTTAATCCAACCATGCGCGAACGATCTCTTGCATTTTATTGAATTGAATCAGAACCTATGTTCCACCATGCATGCACTGTTGGCGGTTTGGTCTTGCTGCTGGGCGGGCAGAATTCTTCCAAGGATTAGGGTACAAAAATAAAGTAGCCTAAAAGCTAGACTAAACTACCATAAAATGACCAAATTATTTTATCCCTTATGCTTTTAACGGCCAATTCTTTCAACACCCTAACGGCGGGTTCGATTAGCATGGATCAGAGCGGTTAGTTATCTGATAAGAAACTTTCAGCGCGGGGTATGAACCCACTACTTTAGAACTGACCGCCCAGGAAATTGACTTTGTCGTGCAGAAGAGGCTGCCACATGTTGGACGGTTACAAATATGACCTCATGTCTTCAGCGCCGAGAGTCCGCAGGGGCTTTTAGCCACCTCCCAATTGAACTTCTCGAGCAAATCATATCCAGCCTATCCAATCAATCCATCAAAAACCTACGCCAGACATGCACTTTCTTGTCCAAAGTCGCTCAGCTTCGTTTTGACCGCCTATTCATCTCTACTAACCCACGCGACATCGAGGTTTTCACGACTATCGCACAAGACGACGCATTAAGACTGGGCGTTCGGCAAATTATTTATGATGATGCGCGCTTCTGGGATAAATACACGACTGGACCAGAAGGTCATGCTTTCCAGTCTGATATACGAGTCCCCCATTGGTATCAGTATTTGTACGAGGAACAGCTCAAGAAAGCCAGAGACATCTTGGAGAAAGACACTGGGACTCTTGATCACATCAAGATTTCGGACGATTGTCATGAATCCTACAAACACTTCCAAGAGTTATTGCGAGGGCAAACTGAGGTCATCGCCCAAAATCGGGACATTGACGCGTTGAGATACGGCTTGACCCGTTTTCCCAATCTGAAAAGAGTTGAACTCACCATCGCGACTCACGGCAGACAGTTGGAGCCGTTTTACCACACGCCTACCATCAGATCCCTTCCCAAAGACCTTGTCTATCCTCGTGCACGAGGTTGGCCCGGGACTGATCCGCATCGGAAACCCTTCTGGACAGAACCCTGGGACGGCGACGAAACACAGAATTGGCGTGGCTTCTCCGTCCTCACTCGCGAGGTAGCTCGACATCTACGTGAGAACCCCACCAGCAGCATAAACGAGTTCTCTGTCGATGTCAACTATCTCCTTGCCGGTATCAACTTGCATCTGTTTGAGAACACAGACGGTACCGAATACACAGACCTCGTCACCATTCTGAGCCACCCTGGCTTGAGACGATTCGATCTACCTCTTGACTACAGCGGTATCGAGTACCCTGATGATTCTGCTCCGCTTTTCGACAACGTCCACAAGCTTCTCAGCAATGCGACAGATCTACAACACGTCAGCCTCTCCACAAACATCGACTTTCAAGACAACGACCTTTGGGGCATAATCGGTAGAGACGAGCACTGCTTCCCACTCCGTAAGATCTTACCCATTGACAAGTGGTCCAACCTCCGCCATCTTTCTCTGTCACGGCTCTTCGTCAAACAAGATGACGTGAGAGACTTTCTAGCCGCCATGCCACCGACGCTCAAGTCAATCGAGCTCAGCTTTTTGGAATTCACGCCATGGTACAGAGACTGCTACCGAGGTTTCTTCGAAGACATGCGCTCTACACTCGGCTGGCAGGACCGACCAAGAGACGACCAGCCGAAGATCAAGGTTTTGGTTGAACGCAGGGGTGGAAAGGTGGTTGATGTAAGTGCCGAGGCCGAGAGCTATATGTACGATGGAGAGGAGAATCCTTTTACGATTGGGAGTGATCCGTTCTACACGGAGAGACGATTTTATGTTTTTTATGATGTTGGGATTGAGGTGGATCTGTTTGACCTAAAGTACAGGCAGCTGGACTTTCCCAACTACCGAGAAGCTAGGAGCTATCATGTTCGCCATTTACTATGATCAACCGAGATGGGTTCCATACCTCGGGCATAAAGACCTCGCGATAGGTGGAGTGTAGGTCATCAGAAGACTTGGCTATCAACGGCATAGGAGACAAGACAATTTAGTTGATTATATGAGCTTGGGAGAGGGCTTGGGTCATTCCATTCTGGCGCCCTAAGCATTAAAGGGTAATTCCTTGGTTACCTACTTACCTTGGGAACTACAGGCCAGGATCTTTACCCTCTTGCCGCGCTTACAGGATGAAAACCGCTCGTGTACTTCTACTATAGACTGTAGCTTAAAGATTGTTATGAGTAACAACGCATAAGATACTAACGAGACTGACTGACATATTTTAGCTCCTTACGATATAGTATATCAGTGCT
The DNA here is from genome assembly GCA_013624355.1 of Fusarium caatingaense. Classification (NCBI taxonomy): domain Eukaryota; kingdom Fungi; phylum Ascomycota; class Sordariomycetes; order Hypocreales; family Nectriaceae; genus Fusarium; species Fusarium caatingaense. Next base: position 7,065 of record JABKKP010000447.1, read on the forward strand.
AAGGCATAGCCCCATATTGTAGCAAAAGCTCTGCCAAATGCTTGTCAATTTCCGTCCGAGGAATGTTGAACAATGACAGGCTATTGCAAATTCTTGCATCAGCGCCCTTCTCGAGCAATAGCTTAGTAGCAGCATACTCTTTGTAAAGTGCAGCCCAGTACAGTGCTGTAACTCTGCCTCCAGCTTTTGCTTCAATATTAGCACCCTTTTCAAGTAATAGCTTAATAACGATACAATGTCCATCGGCTGCAGCTAACGCAAGTGCTGTCTTGCCGTTATTACTTTCCGCCTCGATGTTAGCACCCTTTTCAAGCAACAGCCTGATAGCGGTATGTTTTCCATAACTTGCGGCTGACATGAGTGCTGTATGGCCGCTTTCATCTTTTGCTTCAATATCAGCACCCTTCTCAAGCAATAACTCAATAATGGTACACTTTTCCAAAATTGTAGCGCGAATCAGTGGTGTCTCGTAGCGAATTTCAGATTTTGCTTCGATATCGGCTCCTCTATCGCACAAAAGCCGTGTTACTTCTACATTGCCGCATCCGGCAGACGAATGTAATGGTGATAAGCCATTGTATGACGTATTAGGACTAACCCCTTGATCGAGAAGCATTTCGATGTCGCTGAAATGTCCGAGATTGACTGCTTTATACAGCCGTTCGGCGTTCAATGACGTCTCAGACGTGCATATCGGGAACGGGCCGTTGTGTGTCCCATTGTAGGTATCTGCAGTTGCCTCATCCACAGTGACAGTCTCAGCACTTCCCAGTGGTCGAGCCTGTTGTCTTGGTGAATTGAATGCACAGTATCCCTCGTCGCACTGCATTCGAGAAACTGGCTGTGAAGAAAGTGTGGAAATCTCCGTTGTGAGACGTTGTGTAACGCCATCGTCATCTATGGAGCTTCTCCTGGAAGATACTGTCGAGGGTCTATGGATGTCAGCTGCTTATTCTACACTGAGAATTATTCATCCATACCGACTTTGTGTGCCAGATGCTGGAGCATCTGGAAATAAAGGCTGGATCCAAGCATGATCCATCGCCATGGCGAAGTTTAATCTTCTCCCTGGCACGGGCCTCAAGGTCTCGCGAAGGAAAGCTTGACCTTCTTCAGTTACCCGATAATGATGTAAGAGAGCATTAGGGAAAGGCTCGCCCGAATTCTGAGCAAATTGTATCGTGGAAGCAGGGGTTTGGAATGGCACGGCGTTTGTCAGTGTGAAGAAGATTGTAACCCCCAAGGACCATAAATCTGCCTCTCGATAGTTGCTAGATGGTATATCGGAACAGTTCACATCGAAAAGCTCAGGCGCCATGTAGAGCATAGTGCCGACTAATGAAGTGGTGATGTTGGGACTACCACTGATCTTTTTACTGATACCGAAATCACCTAGCTTAACCCACCAAGACCCTTGGGCGTGAGGTTGTGGGTGGCTGTGGATTAAAATGTTCTTTAGAATAGGTTAGCCATCTTCACTCGAAACCACGTTCGTTTTTCGTACTTGAGGTTTTATGTCCCGGTGGGCAAATCCTTCCGTATGCATTGCCGCAATAGCTGATAGAAGCTGGCAGGAAATCTGGCGACAATCATCTTCAGGTACACCTTGATGTTTGCGAACATAGGTGTATAAATCTCCCGCTGGAAAATATTCCATAGCTATGTATAGCTTAGTCGATGTTGCGAACCATCCTAGCAACTTCACAAAGTGTTTTGAATACTGTCATTATCAGTTTCGAAAATATGGAGAAGACGAGATCAGACTAGGCAATGGCCAACATACCCTATCGTGGGAGAACTTCACGATAGCTCCGAGCTCACTCTCGTAACGTCGCTTTGAGTCACCTCCTTGCAATCGGATCTTTTTCACAGCGCGTTCAGTATAATGACGAACGCCATCGACGCAAGTCTCGAGAGCAACTTCGCTCTGGCCACCTTGGCCTATTGTGCGAATCTTCTTCCAACGCTCGCGCCGTTGTGGAGCCGATGGAGGCGTGTCAGGATCATTATGCAGGTGAACAGTGATACTTCCTTCGTAATATGTTTTGAGTTTGTAGTCTCGAATAATTTCGGATAGGTTTTCGTCTATTAAAAACTGCATATCGAGAGATAGCTGTCACCACGTCTTGAGTCGACTGGTGAGGTGGGCCAACAGGAAGCTACGCGACGCGGGGAAGGTGTCGAAAGTTGGGAACGGTTGTCCTTAGTCACTTAGTTCTTGACTGGTGCAAGATCAGCTGGTACGCGTTATTTATTTTCCGTTACATACCTGCAGCCATACTGTCATGTCTGTTGGTTCTTGGCCGCCCCTTTTGTTTGCATGACATGAAAGTGGGGCAAGGCACACTTGAGAAGCCAGCTGAAACGAACATAATTTCATAATAACTTATCTGCTTCTTGTTATCTTTCTTATTACCAGACGATACCGTGTCCGAGTTTTGCATTTCTACGCTGTTGTTCTCTTTCTTTCAGTCCTTCTGTGGGCGAAGAAGTAGAGTAAGCTTACTAAACTCAATCTTGCCATATTTTGATGGGATGTACTATTCGCCGCATAGTAGCCACGTGTAATCAATGTGATGCATAACTTTGACACTAAAGATCTCTCTACAATTCCAGTGGTCCATCTTTAACTCTGAATCCTAGTAATTGATGACACTCATCACTTCCAAAATCTTTTTTACATATCGTGAACCGACTTCGACGCCACAATCATCCTCAAAATCACGAGGATCACCAAACTCTGTGTTATCCTCATCCAGACAAGTTAAGCAAGTCTCAACTACCTTGCTGTATATATCGCCCATAGTAACTCTCAGTTCGCTTCGGCTTAAAGAAATCAGTCTTTCTTTGGTAGCTTCCGGGTCAAGATCCTGTAGATTACTTGATACCTGCGGATTGCCTAAATCATACTGGACAGCCGACTGCCACAGGCCAATCTCGAGGAGGCAAACACCAAGACTGTAGATGTCGTGCTGCATGACAAATGCAGTCTCACGGTCACCACTTGCTCGAGATGGATGCTGATAGATAGAGTCCTTCCGGTTTGCTTTGGAAGTGTTCGTTGGTGTCTCAACGTGGCGAAGCAGCTGAAATCCAACCAAACAGACCAATAAATCATCATTGGTCTGTTCAGAATTTCGCAGAAGCAGTATAGTCTCAGGCGTAATGCTTTTGTGAACAAATTCATAAAGGTGAATGTAGTATACTGCTGTTACCAGCTGGCGAGCAATCTTAAGGCGAATAGTAAGCGAGTGAGGCGTAAAGCCCGATAGAAGGAGCTGTCTACAGCTCTGTACTGTGTTGCAACCGTCTGGGAGTCTAAACACAAATACAAGGGATTCTTTCTTGGGCAATCGCACAATTCCTCTGCATTTCAATGTTCCGAAAGTAAGAGGGTTTGAATCTCTAAGACGTGATGCAAGTTGTCGAGCATCCCTCAACGTAACACTGGTTGAGGAGACCGAGTCAAGGATAAATAATTTTCTATCCTGTTGCCTAGTCGCGAAGACGGCGTTGCAATGTAGGATAGATGTTCTTTCCAGAGTCGCAAGTACCTTTTCTGCGAGAAGGTCTGAACGGTTTTCGCCGAAAGCTTGACGAAACTTTAAACCCTCGGAAGCTGGTTCTTCGCGATGTTGACCTCCGACTTTTGGACAGTTTTGCAGCAATTGATCGACGGCTGGAGGAGCAGTTTTAATGAATTGGAACCATGAAGGTTCAAATCGCTGCTGCCACGATTCAAGGTCTGCTACCGTGCTTTCGAGAATATCCCGTAAACTAAGAAAGTGCAAGGCTTTGATGCGTTTTGACGATCCATACTTCTCGGGCTTTGAGATAGCTGCAATCGCAGCTTCAAGTTTTGATCGGAGAATATGCAGAACCCGTGTCTGGAGCTTCTCATCGTCGTAGTTTAAACTGTGCTCGAGTTCTTTGACAACTTCTAGCTGGCTCGCAATTCGCGACCAGCAGATTTCGATCCTGACGCATAGTTCGTTGACTATAACGTCAGTCTGATCATAATCATTGCAGGCCTGGACCAAATATTTGCCGCATCTGGGACGGTAAGTAAAGACACGTAATAAAATGTCTGCCATTGCAAACTGGCGGTACATCAGACTCACTTAATGCAAACATCGATCGTTCCAGCAATACCAGCGATACCCAAAGCCAGTCCAGCTACTTCAGCCATGACGAGCTTCTATACAGGGGCGATTTTGGCCTGATTGTTATCAGGCGTTTATGAGATGAGTTCTTTTTGGGAACCCAGAACAGGGAGGAAGGCTTGTGATTTTCTGAGAGTGGATTCACAGGGGAATCTGTGCAGTAATAACCCGAGTTTCAACTCCCCTGCACCTCGAGCCTGCTTACCCGGATTAGTAGGTGGGGCAGACACAACCAACACGGATCACACCCATGCTCGAAAATGTTGAGGAGCCTGGCTTGTAACAACACATTGCAGAGCCATCGATAGATAAATTGGGGAGGCAACAGGTGGATGTGATCATCAGCAAGGATCGCGCGCTGATTGGCTGACTGTCCGACGTGAGTCTAGGTCAACATTAACAGTTGAGTGGTCTCGACCATTATTCTTTGTAATGGTGCAACTCTCTCCCATATTTCAAGTGTCCTGCTATTATCATAGCTGAGAGATGGAGGGTTGAAGCTCATCAATAACCTTTACATAGAATGCACCTGTAATGCCCTCTCTAGCTGGTGGTTTGAACATAACATGATGCTGGTTAATACAGACACTTACCCTGAACCAGAAAGCTGAGTAATACTCCATAGAAAGCAATCAAAAAATCAGCTTGGCTGCGTTTCTTCGACGGCCAGAAATCTCGAGTATAATAGCTGCAAGAGCTGAAACTAGCACGCTGATCTGTGGGGATATAAAGCCAAACTTGTGGTTGATGACATCATCACCTCCAAGCCAAAGAGTCATAAGAATGAAGAATGAAGTTGATAAAGCTGCCGTTGGAACTACAAGGATGCAAGCGCTGAAAGGGCCGATGTTCTGCCACCGCGTATAACGCTTGTTGAGAGATTTTGGGGCTGAGTCAGATAGCACAGTGGGCACGAATGTCCGAGGTCTGTTTCTGTCGCAATTGCGATGTGGTCCTTACTATTGGAAGCCTCATACACAGCCAGGCGTCTCAAGATGTGGCCTCTGGATGTTCTAATTCTTAAGTCCGGTGTCGGTGACGGAACAATGCCGATGCTGCATAAGTGATCAAAATATTCAATCGTTACCAAACTGTATAGTTGAGCTCCAGGTAGGTTTGTTGAAGGAGGAAGGTGAGCGTGGTTGCGAGACGAAAGCGCATTAGCATTCATCGACTAATCGGGGCCTTCTGCTAAGAGACAAGGCATCCTCTGAAGACGCAATCAGGGCCTTCAGCTCCCGAGGCCGAGCCCATGCTAACACTAAACAGACTGGACGAAATCTCAGAATGGGACAATGACGATCATCATTTTAATTTGGATTCATTCTTGAGAAAAGCTTGTGCTGCAAGATTCAACGAGCTTGACTTGAGATGAAAGGATTTCATATGGCTGTGCTATGAGTGGAGCAAGACCAAAACCCTCTTCTTTGAAGACCGACAAGTTGACATCCCGTCTGCAGGACGACCCAAACTTATCTCATTACACAATTGGCGAGAGTATCCGGATTGATTTTCTGATTATACACCAACCCCTTCAACGACCGTTCGACCGCTCGCCTATAAATAATCGCGCGGCTACTAAAGATAAACATAGCAAAAAGGGAGTTCGGACAAAGCTGGCATGGGCGCATATAGCTGGCTTCTTGGCGTCATCTTCTTCTCAAACGCCTAGGTGGGTGTCGGAAAAATTGTCCTCTAAGGCGAAGGGTACAAAAACAAAGGAGCATAAATGCAAGCCTAAGCCGGCATTAGATGAACAAGAGATTTCGTCTCTTATTATCTAGGCAGCTGATTCTTGTGACACCCTGCGGACGCCATCTGAAGCTGTTCCATGTACTGTTCTCTAGTATACATTGTAAGAAGCTTGAGTCTCTGAGAGCCATCAGGGAGGCTGGTTCAAACGCTGAATATTCTTGTTCCACTCTCATGTTGTTCGCAAAGTCACGTGGTCTATATTCTTCAAATGCCTCATCGCTCGGGCAGTTCCAGTTCCAGAGGAGGCGCTCGAAAGCCTGAATTTGGTGTCTGTCTTGTCAAAAATCTCATCCGTGTAGGCAACCTCGGATTGCATGGCATGGATGTCCTTCTCGGCGTTGCGATGGAAGTGTATGGCGTTGACAACGTCGCCTTCCGAATAAAGAATGACCTGCATTTGCTCGACGGAAATAGCAGTGGTGAGACAATTTTGAATGGACTTTGGCGCTGGTCGAGGATGGCGTCACTTTTACAAAACAGGCGCTTCTTCCGGGTTTGACCGTCCGCGATTTGGTGTCTTTGCATTGGTGCAAGAGGCCCGGGTGTATCTTGGACAGTCGAGCGGGCGTCACTCATGGATGGAGGTAGAGGTTCAGGAAAACTGTCGTGATCGGAATAGAACCGGACGCAAAGAAATTTGGCCTAAATATACTGTAATGTATGTACTCCTATTAGTGTAAAGATATCATCTCAGAAGCTACCTATGTCTCCATGTGAATCTCCCCACCTCCAATGCTGGGTGCCAATGACGACCCATACGGGTTGAGTTAGAACATGGAAGGATGAACTGTATATGTCTTCTGTTCAGTGATCAGGCATGTACGTATTTCATCTCTGCGCCGAACAAACTTCCTGCTACCTTGTACAGATCATGGACGCGACAAGACCATCAGTTAGGGAGCGCAACAGCCCGAACGCTTGTATCCAGTTTCTTGACACTCATCGTCCCTCCCGTAGCATTCATTTCATCATTCTCGCCCTTCTACCCACTCGGCATCAAACTCATCGCGCTTGCGCTTCTCTCCACGCGGCTCCTCCTGCGGAGGCTTTGTCTTGAGACCAGCGAGCAGTTGTCGCGCAATTCGTTCCGAGAAGGCCACATGCGGTGCAAATGGGACCTGGACGTGCTGTATCGCTGGCCAGATGAGGTTGTCTATGGCATCGGTCGGGTTATCGAGGGCGTGGAGGAGGGAGGAGGGGATATCGGCTCGGAGGACGTGTGCATTTGTTTGGTCGGAGTCGTTGGTTACTAGCAATCGAACCTGAATAATCAATTGTCAGTGGAATAATGGACTGGGAAATGGGATTTGACATACGAAGAAGGCTTCTGGCATGGTATTTCGACCGTGTCGCTGGAACTGGGCCAGAGACAGGAGAACGCAGACCAAGTATGGATCCTCAAACCAGAGCGCAGGGACGAGCTCATGCAGTCGGCGCTGGTAGATCCTGTCGCCAGGAACATTGAGGGCGCCATCAACGGGGTGTCTTTGAGGCTTGAGGGATCGTCGGCGCTGTTTCGATCCCAACCACGCCATGAGCTTGGATCATCAAGCCGAAGCAGGCAAACTTGGCAGAAGCGAATCCGCTACTGCGAAGATGTTTCATGTAGTGTTCTGTTCTGTCATGCTTGGCGTTGTCGCTGGGCGATAGCGGTGGTGAGGGAGGGGAAGCGGCGGAGTCGAGGTGGTGGAAACGGCAGTGCAGGACTTGGAGGTGCTTGGGAGTCCAGAACAGAGGGTGAACGAGGAAACGTGGGTTCTCGACACACAGTCTGTGCAAAGACTTCGTTATCGGCGTCTGGTCTTCCATCGCGCGCGCATTGTAAAGAGCGTAGAATTAGTGGATGTTTGCAATGGAGAGAGTCCATCAATTGGCAAATGTGATTTAGTTGTTTTTTGTTTTGAGTTGTTCATGAGCTGCAACGCATGACCCACTTGTTCATTGTTCAACTATCTGCCCATGATGAGCCACTGCGAATATTTTACTGCGGTGGATGGCAGAGAATGATGTGAATATCGTCCTTTCTACACAATGGATTACTAGAAAGGGTAGATCATATGGAGCTTCCGGGTAAGTCACCGATTAGTAGGATCACAAAAAAAGAAGGCTTGCCTCGACACGGGATCGAACCGTGGACCTTGTCATTACTAGTGACACGCTCCACCACTGAGCCATCGAGGCAATCTGATTGGTTTACTTCGAAAGTGTTTATTTTCGACTAAGTACTATTCCCGCATGCAGAAACGTAGTGTTGGTCTCCTTGTAGATGGGTAGGTGTGCACTACAAGAAATGTTCCGACAGTGAAGACTGAGCAGAACCCAAACGAGATCACTCTAATGAGTCAAGAGCGACGCCTTTGCTGGGCGACAAGCAGAAGCGATATGTGGCAAGATGCCAACGGTAGAACCATAAGAGATCTCAATAACCTGTAACTATTCTCATTCACTACTCTAGTATGACTCAACGGTGCATTCAACACTATCATCCCATGAATCGTGCGACATTACAGATACAGATAGCAGAAAGGTGCACCAATGAGGGTATCAAGGGCATCGTTGATAGTGATCAAGGGTGCATTGACTCCCATGTTCAGAGGATCGGACTTGAGAGCGTCTCTGCTGGGAGGTCTGTTGGAGATGGTAATTGTGCCTGCAATGTCCTTAGCCTGCTTGGGATGCAACGCCTGCCAGATCCAGTACACGTAGTCAACCATGGCGTGATGTAAGAAGAATACGGGATCATTGGGAGACGAGTAGAGATCCGATGCATCGCCTCCCATGATAAAATGGCCGGCAGCGTGCATGCCCAAGAATCTGTCTCCAAACCGACCTTGAAATTCGTCTTGCATGGCTTTAATGGAATGGGAAGCTTTTCCGAGGGTGACGTTGTAGAGATTTGGTAGGGTCATCCACTGCTCGACAGCGTAGGAGGTGAGGTCACGGCGCAAGCAACGCGGGTTGTAGTTCAGAGGTGTCTTGGTAGCTTCCATGCCGTCCATACCGGGAGATGGAGGGCCAAGATTGGCGACGGCACCAGCAAATGGGCCCTTCTCGATACAGCTACCGCCGTTACCACTAGGGAGAAAGATGTTTCCTCCGCCAGAGACAGAACCGTTGTGCTTGAAAAACTTGCCGTTGCCGCTCATACTCGTTTCGGAGCCATCGAAGAGAGGGTTTGTGGCAAAGTCACCAGTCTCGAACCAATTCCAGTACTGTGAAGTCCGTAAGCAGTGTTTCACGGGTCTAGTAGAATTTACTTACAGGCTGGGTTCCCTTGTAACCGCACTCATCTTGGAGGGCCTTCTCGTAGGCCCAAGTGTAGTACCGATGCCAAGTGAGGAAGTTGCCCTTTGTCTGTTAGCCTTCTGATGTCTAAGGGAAGAGGTCACTGACTGTGCCATGAATACTCAAGGTTTGGTTGATATGAACAGCAACAAAGTCATCATATCTGGTTCGAGCACCAGGCGCAAAAGCAGGGTCGGCCTTGGATGGCCTCTTTCGCAGGCAAAGCACAGCATCGATATATGCCTTCTTGTCCTTCTTGGAAAGAGCTTTCCTGTGGGAGATTAGCCAAGGTCAGAGACAGCCTGTTGTGTCACTCACCAATCGCGTCGAACAGCGGCGTTGAAGATGGTGCATTTCTTGGATCCCGAACGTCCGTTGGGACGTACGTCTCCCTTTCCCAGCGCAGACGTCGCTCTTTCGTTGAGTGACAGCAACAAATCAGTTGCTGATGATTGGTCAGTTGGTGCTGAGGCGACAAGACTTGAGGCTCCCAGCACGGCGGCGAAAATTGCAGACGAGATGTACATGGTTGAACTGCTCTCGACGGGCTCAGTTTGAGGATTAAGTAGAGAGAATGAAAAAGGACAAAGTGCGAGGCGGAGAAGAAAAGACAGAGGTCAGCAGAAATATTTTACTAGGTTGAAAATTATATCTGCTGTCAGCAATAAGATCTTGGCCCCCGGACCCGCTAGGTCGGAGCCAGCCTGTATCGGTAGTGTAACCCCGCGGCCATCTTGAATACCACCGATATCCACCAATCTCCAACAGCGGTCAGGGTCCGAACAGCGGATCCGGCATGCAGGGCCGAGATGATCAGTCATCCTTACGAGGTGCAGAATGCAGGGTAAGGGCGCAGCCCAATGACTGGAAGAACAGATGCATGGGGTATTCGCTTTCCAAGAGCGATTAATATGACCCTTTGGAGAAGTGATTGCCGGGTAGGTGGGCAACAGATGGACTGTACTCTGGGGGATCATCATAAAAATGCGTAAGTGCTAATCTCAGATATGAAACATTTCGTCTATTATGCCTTCAGCGACCAATTTTAATTACAATCCGCGGAGCAGTTGGTTCTTTGCCTTCGACGTGGGGAAAAGCCTGAGGTTGGATGCTTTTTCCTTGTGTGGGCGATGTTCCATTCGAAAGGAACCTCGAGGGAAAGTCCGACGTTGACAAAAGTAGGTAAAGAACAATTCCAGATGCTTCACTAATCTCGAATGAGATACCTTAACAGATCATGACCCGCATTGGTACAACACGACCCTTGGTGCAACTGAAAAATACGGCTGTATCGAGCTCATGATTAGATCACCATCGGCTGCAATCTGTCTGCTGAGAAGTCAGTGAAGCATGGCCGTGTTCACCTAAGTTCAACTGCCCCATCAAATGGCGAATCACTTGTCAAAAGATTCCGTGCCGAAGGATGGAGAGGACCGAGAAAAGCGAGAGATCGTGGATCGAGGTGTAAGTGGTGCGATAAAGCAAGATGCAGAGTCCACCCGATGACGAGTCATCTCTGGCTTGCGCGCGGGTGTTGCTCACTGGCAATGTTTTCTGCGATCACTTACTCATCTAATTTCACCATCGTTCACTCTATGGAATCCGCCCCATCGAAATCAGATGACAATTTCATCGCCAAGCTCAGCTCAAGCCTCGACTCACAGGGACGGGACGCAATCCAAATTGTCGGAAGTAAGGGTCGATTGGCGAGGGGGAACTCACTTGGTTCATCATCATTGAAGCTTGTTCTGGATAGCGACGCTAGGATACCAGGGGAACGCACACACTGGATTGATGGGCTCCATGGAAGAATGGACTCGGGACGCCAGATGGCTAGAAGCGTCGATATATCATAAGATGAGGTGCCGGGGAATAAGCACCAAACCTTGTTTCGATCTACCCTGACATAAGGTTCATTCTGAGCGTCAAGTAGCTTCACATTCCCTTAGCGTTCAGGCCATCGCGCCAAGGTCAGAGACAGATGAGGCTTTGCCACTGTCGTATAATACATTAGTCTAGATAGTTCGTACAAGAGCAATTAATACGCCAGACCCCGAACATAAATCCTTCAATCCTCTCCTAACAGAGATCTGAGGCAGCATACATAGTGAAAAGACAGCGATCCCAATCTCATGCCAGCGCAGCCGTGCGGATGCTAAGCTCTGACTCAACTGTCGTGCCGCCCGCCTCATGTCCTTCAGCTGCTGTCTCGAAGTTGACATTTAGGAGGTGAGTGGTCAAGCGGTCGACAAAGGTGCCATATGGCTCGTAAACGATCTTGGTATGGTAGATGGTAGGCCAGGTGTCGTTCGTTCGAGTCGAAGGAGTCATCATTTGGTCGACGACACCCATGGGAAAGTCGGCATGGAACACATGAGCATTCACCTTGTCATCCGATGTGTGGACAACAAGACGAACCTAAAGAAGAGTTAGCAACGTTCTCGATGGAGGAGTCGAAACATACAGGATAGCGTTCGCTTTCGAAGAGTTCCCAGTTGTACTGGGCCAGAGCTAGCATGACGCAAAGGAGGTATGGATCTCGGGTCCAGATCTTAGGCGTGCAGAGTCGGAGTTTGCGTTTGTTCCAACCCAAAAGTGGCTCATTCAAAGGCCATGAGTAATCTGGGGCGAAGCGCTGCTCGCGCGCTCGTATGATAGTATCGTAATCAAGAAAGCCAACAACGAGGGGCGCGGTGGGGATGATGGTTTCCTCTGTGGCCGATGACTTGAGAACTAAGACAGTGCAATCGGCTAGAAGCACTCTGCGTCTGTCGAAATAAAATCCCGGTTGGCCCCTAGATACGGATAGAGCGTTAGTAAGAGCAAAGAACCATGGGCAACGAGATGGTTGGGACATACTCCATATGTTCGAAGGGGCTTCCCTCAATGGTGAGAAGGTCGATAAACAATTGGGACCTCCAGCAGTAAACGTCGAGCAGATCTTTCAGTTTCTCGATGGATTCCTCTCGGTACACTGGTGCTTTGGCATCTGGGGGTGCACTGGCGTCCTGGAAATGGCAGTTCACGAGCTCAAGATGGTGCGCGGTCCACTCAAGAGGATGGACAGCGAACCCGGGGTTTCGAATGAGCAGGTCCCGAATGGACAAGTTAGTCGCAGTTTTATTGTTCATCTTGCTTTGAGACACTGCGTCTCGCGTAGAGGAGGTCATTCTTGCTGTTTCTGACGATGTTGAAAGAAGGCAAAAGCTGTTTGCCGTTGTTTGGTGATGATAATTGGAGGATTAGTGTACCGATTGATTGGGGGACACTGGGACAGGTGCAAAGCGGAATAGAAGAGAAGACTGGAAAAAAGAAAAAGTTGAGGATGATGCAATTAATGTAGAGAATGAACACGTGGAATTGGATTAAAGTTAATGGAAAACTGTGAATGAAAGGCTGAGCTTAATCAAGCTCGCTGATCGTGTATCGCTGGGCCGCAAACCTTCTGAGCGCTGGATGCACGATTCAACTTTTGACAGCCAACTCCGCGCAAGGAGGCCCTGTCGCCTGTGTAGCTCTACCCACAAATGATCTGCGCCATCGAAAGCTTAATCGACCAATTGCTTGTTTGGTCATGCTGCTTACCTGTCATTCGTTCGAAACGTTTGCGCCAGTTGCCCATTTTCTTTTTGACACTTGACGGCATTTGAGCACCTCTCCTGTAGGATCTTGCTGTTGTCGATTGAGCTGCGACGAGAAGGGATTGCAGTCACACTGAGGCATCTCATTAAAATGGAGCAGGGATAAATATTGGACGTTACGGAACGAAAGGCATTGGTGGTGGAACCATCATTGTTTTTCGGGCATCGCTGCAATGGCGACTTCAAAGGCCGCCAAGAGCATAAGAGACGAAATTTATTGCGAGTTTAGACCAGTAGTTATGCAATTTTATTTTCCCACCCTAATCCTTAGAATAAATCTGAAGACTGCCAATGCACCTGCCCACACCCCATCCAATAGCCTCAGCTTCCCGGAACTCGAGAGCCTTGTTGGTAACGAGCGGCTGCGAGTATGCCAAAACGTGCTCGATCGCTGCTCTGGCCAGCGTAACCACATGCTTCTCATCCTCAGGTTGATTGCAAGACTCTTCATCTGTTGCAAGAGATGGGATGGTAGCAAAGATGGTCTTTTGATCGGAGGAGGCAGCCTTTTCGTCGGAGGACTTATCTATTAGTGCGTAGTTGATACGGGGCATATTCCCTCGTTGAGGGCGATTGGCAGCAAGGCTTAGTGATGCTGAGCTTGTTAGCTGAGTAGCTGATTGTGGAGCTTTTACACTAGCCAAGGCTTTACAAATTGGCCCCAAGTCTCCTCCATTCTTCTTAGTGCGGGTATACGCTCTCGTGAGATTCGTTCGTTCGAGTGCAGACTTTCGGGTTTCTGTGGGTGCCGGCTGGCGACACAATGGATTGAGGGACGGAGACTGTAGACAGCGCAGAGTAGAAGTTGCTTTGGACGAGGCGGTGTTTTGCGAATGATGGTTTCATCCCACACGCAGGTGGCTCGATGAGTGAACGTGACCTCAGAGCGAATGGAGGTCATCGGGGTTATTGATCGGTTGGCTGAGGTCGGGGAAGTTGTCGGGCGGTGGCGTAAATCGGGGCTGGTCATCCTTGTCGATGTTTGCATAGGCGGGAAGGAGTTCGTCACTGGTAGTCTTGACTATGACGTTGCATGCAAAAAGGTGTTTGCGTGTCCAATCACTGCCGGTGGTTTGGAGCTTGGCAGGCTTCTCGTCTTTGTCGCCCTTCTTGTCCTTCTTGAACCATTTGCTCTTCTTGCTCTTCTTGCTCTTGCCTTTCTTGTCCTTCTTGCTGTTCTGCTCGGTTTCGTCTTTCTCGTTGTTCTCCTCGCTCTTCTCTTTGCTGAAATCAAGCTCCTCCCATTTCTGCATGTCCTCTGCCTTAAACGCTTTTTCGTGAGCCACCTCTGATAACACCAGGTGCTGGTAATAGAGTACTCTGGGAGCCATTGTGAAGTTTTGCAATATTTAAAGTAGAAGTGTTGTGCTAAAATAGCAAAAGAAGAAAAAACAATGGCAAGTGGTGGTAATGTAAGGTGCAGAAAGTAAAAGATTGAAAACTTTTGCTTGTTGTAGAAAACATTCAAGTGAGGGGTAGGAGGCAGAAGGAAGTTGTGAATAGGACTCAAATGAGGGGTAGAAGAAGGCAGAAAGAAGTAGAATCATATAGAAAAGCGTAGCGCGCTTCATCGATAGGCCAGCACCGACATCATTCCCTATAATCGGCTTCTCTATGGAGACGCTTCTTCATTTCAAAGGGTGCAACGAAGTCATCAATTTCACCACCGTGTTTCCGCGAACGAATTCCGCCGTCATCAACGGCGTTTACCTTTACATTTCCCGCAATTACCTGCTTTGTCTCTTCCTCCCGAACCTCGAAACCCATAGAGTTGCTGCACTTCTGAGAGTAAGCCAAGATGTGTCCGATGATCGACCTCATCAGGGTCACAACGTATGCCTCAGGCCTGAGCTTGTTAAGGGCCACATGCTCCTTGAATGATCCCCGAGGTTACACCTCCTTGGTTTGTCGATCCAACGCCTTGCGAATGCTTCCTCTTGCGAGTTTGTCGATCGGATGGTTGAGGGAGAGGTCGAGGGTGTGTTGGTGGTTCTGGCTTCGCGTTGACCAAGGCTGTCCGAATGCCTCCGATGCTCGGGCCAAGCTCCTGCCACCACTGGTGCTCGGTCTGACCATAAGAGACGAAATAATCTATCCACTTTATGTTAGCTTAGACC
>JABKKP010000448.1:0-52103 GCA_013624355.1 Fusarium caatingaense
TCATCCAGTGGGCCAGCAATACCCAATAGTATGGACGTAGCACAATCCCTCCACGCAAAGAAAGTGACAAACGTTGGAATAAAGTAATCACTAAGACATGTCACTACTCTAGACCGTTCATACCCATGTCCTTGACCCAATTCTCAAAAGACCCAATACCTCTAGCTGAAACGACCAACAAAATCGGAGCACTATCACCATCCCTGCACTAAATCCTCAGCCCATGGAAACTTGCTCAAATATACGCAACTCACCTGATATTTATATACGAAAATCAACTCACTTGCGTCTGTTTTTACGATAACCGATAAACTTTAGACACGTGTGAGAAGGTAGAAATACGGCTGTTGCTCCCCTTCACGGTGTGAAAGCTATTAGACTTTGACACAGCTAACAGGTTGTGCAGAACCCAGATTCTTCTATCCAGACTTTTGTTCTTCCATCGTTCCATCTACAGAGTCTCTATCAGATAAGGTTCTTGAAGATATTTACCCCTTTGCCTACACATAACCTTTTTTTTACCCTACTATATATAAGGTTGAGGCATAACATAAATACCTTCCCTGCTGCGATCCGGCTTTTTCCCTCTTCCTTCCACCCACATCCACAAGGCCACAACCAAACCTCCTTACCGAGTCTCAATAATCGAAAATCATCTATCTACTCGGGGTCTGTTAGTGACAAATCTACGACATTCCTACCTCGACCATGGATCACGATATGCATATGACTGGCATGTCAGAAACTGCCACCATGACTATGGACATGCCGGCGGCCTCTGCCTCTGCGGCAATGGACCACGGGGACATGATGGGCGGATGCAAGATCTCTGTACGTTGACTCTACCATCCAATCGTAACTAGTCATAGCTAGCACATCCTTTCTACAGATGCTCTGGAACTGGAACACGATCGACGCCTGCTTCATCTCGGAATCTTGGCACATCACATCCAAGGGCATGTTTGCCGGCTCCTGCATCGGCGTCATCCTTCTCGTCATGGCCCTCGAAGCACTCCGTCGCTCCGTCAAGGAGTGGGATCGCTACCTCCTTCGTCAACACGCCGCCAAGTTCGCCGAGTCCTCTTCCAATCCTGCTCCCGGTTCCGACAATGGCAAGGAGGGTAACGCCGCCGTTGTCAGCTGTGGCACCCCTATGCCTCCATTCCGACCCAATGTCTGGCAGCAGGCTATTCGAGCTCTTCTGCACATGATGCAGTTTGCTGTGGCTTACTTTGTCATGCTGTTGGCTATGTACTACAATGGGTACTTTCTCATTTGTATCTTCATTGGAGCCTACTTGGGCGCTTTTGTCTTCCATTGGGAGACTTTGAGTCCTGCTGGCAAAACCAGTGCTTCTAAGGAGGCTACTGTTTGCTGTGGTTGATAAGAAGGCATGGAGGATGTTTGGCTTCTCTTCAAATATTCAATTTTAAGATGGTTACTCAGATCCGGGGATGTCTTTGGAGACTAGGGTCGTACAAGGTTATCGTTATGCTTATTGTAGTTTTGTTTCTACTTCGTTGTACCAATCTTTAATTGTGTTACTGAGCACAGGCAGTTAGAGTAACAGACGATTGGTTTGCTTTCATTGCCAAACCTTTCTTTGAAATGTGATGTATCGTCTTTCAAGTTGTCTACAACTGACAAACAGCGAAGCGACCGTATTAACTCGCCAATCTAGACTGTAGCAAGGTTCTCCATGTCCAAGCTAATGGCACAAGGTAAAGAGGCATACGTTCCGGTATAAGTTAATCAAGGGCGCTCTCTCGTCGCTGCCGCGGTCTTCTTAGGTCCATTGCTATCTTCTATCTTCACTTACGCCGTCTGGCCAATTGGTGCAACACTTCATCATAAGACTAGGAGAAAGATCTATGCTTACTGATGAAACCACCAAAGAACGGCAGAACGGGTAAGCGCAGATTTCACCAGAGACTGACCAGGATATGATGGTCGATGCTTCTGTGGATATTAGTGGCGACTGCCAACAAAACCACCCTGGATCAATCGCTATCACAAGCACGACATAACGATTCTGATCACAAAAGACAAGATCTCTGGTATCTAGTCACATATTCAGTACCTTTGTACAGAGTCTAGAGTTGTCCAAGTTCCATGGAGACTGCGGAAGAGGCTGACAAATTGCTTGGCAGACCCCTTGAAGTTCCCCAATTTCGATTGGCCTCGACTGTCGATCAGAAGCATGGGGGAGAGCTACTAACCCAAACTAGTCGAAAGACCCCCTACGCCGCCCCAACTCTCTCATCTCTCATCAACTAATTTATCGCCGGTTACCTCAACTTATTCCCACGATCGCCATCATCTACGCGAGTTCCTTGTTGCTCCCTGTATCATATACACTCAACTGGCGCGAGGGACGCTTCCCTTTTGTTAACCCACCATGTTTCGCCATCTTATGAGCTCCAAGGTGCGCTCTAATGCAGGCTGCTGGACGTGTCGTCTTCGTCGCAAGAAATGTGACGAAAAGCGTCCAGTCTGCGATTCCTGTGGTGTTCTAGAGATCACATGTTACTTCAGCGATGAGAAACCCGAATGGATGGATGGCGGGTCACAGCAGAAAGCCATGGCTGAGAAGATCAAGGCCCAGGTCAAGAAACAAGCAAGTCAGCGTCGCGATCGCAAGTATATGGAGCTGCTTGAGGTGGGCACTCGCGATGTTACTCTCCAGGGAAAGGACTCTCAACACCAACAGCAAACTCACGATCCCGCTATGGCCGGTGCATCCGACACAGACCCTGCTTCGGGCCATGAGTTCGGGACAACTCCAGAGTCCAGCAATACCAGTGGCGCCTCTCCTCCCGAAATGCCCTGGCACAGTCACTTCTCAGCTCCTACCGAGGACCCCAGCAGTTCAACTGGCGCAAGTACAGAGGTCCATTTCGTCATGATCTACCTCGACTATGTCTTTCCTCATCTATTCCCTTTCTATCGTCCTCCCATCCTTGCTGGCGGCCGCGGCTGGGTATTGGACGTTATGCAGAGCAACAAGTCCGTCTGGCATACGGCCATCTCACTTACTTCATACTTTTTCAGTATCGTCATGGCCAACGGTGAGATCGAGCACACAGAGTGCACAAACCGCATGGTTCATCAGTTGCAGTCTCAGCTTGAGATGGGTCTAAGAGAGCTGCAGCGTGAGATGACGGCGGTCAACCACAAGGTATCATGCGCCGGCGCTCGAGACAGACTTCTTGTCCTCCAGGCTATTCTGCAAATGCTCATCTTTGAGGTATCGACCAGTAACAAAGATCATTGGAAGATGCATCTCGATGCCGCCATCACCATGTTCCAGCAAATCCTTCCCAAGCCCGAGCATTGGAAAGAGACGCTAGAAGCTCTTTACAGCTACAAATGGCCACCCCCTGAGATGGGCGTGCGTCGACCTTTCAGTACGAATCAAGCCGCGCTTCGCTTCTTCACAGCCAACGTCCTCTACATCGATGTCATGTCCAGCATCACCCTCGAGCAGGCACCACGCCTTCAAAAGTACCAGGAAACGGTCATGCCCAGCTGCAAGGCGCATGTTGCACCACAAGAAGTTCGCATTTCAGGATCGCTATTCATGGAAGAATACGTCGGCCTTCACA
Source organism: Fusarium caatingaense (assembly GCA_013624355.1). Classification (NCBI taxonomy): domain Eukaryota; kingdom Fungi; phylum Ascomycota; class Sordariomycetes; order Hypocreales; family Nectriaceae; genus Fusarium; species Fusarium caatingaense. The sequence continues at coordinate 3,606 of JABKKP010000448.1, forward strand.
ACTGGGTCATCCAGATCATCGGCGACATTGCTTCCCTCGACGCCTGGAAGAAGGAGCAGAAGAAGGCCAACTCTCTATCGATCAACGAGCTAGTTCAGCGGGGCAAAGTACTCGAGGGTGCTATTAGGGGAGGCTTGGCTGTCGTTGAGGCACAAGCTCAGATGCCCGGTCCCTTATACGATCCCCTCATGAGTGTAGTCGCCAGTCCAATGCACAACCATGATATCAACACCAAGCAAGCCCCTGCCCTTGCGGCTAACAACATGATTTGGCTCTACGCCGCACTTACATACCTCCAGGTCGTCATCTCCGGTTGGCAACCATCCTGCCCCGAGATTGGATGCTCCGTTAAGCACATGACGCACCTCTTGACTACCCTCCCATCCAACACCTGTCTCAGAACTATGGTCTTCCCCTTTTGTATCGCAGGATGTCTCTCGCCTCCAGAAGATGAGGGCCTGTACCGCGCTATGGTCGATAGCATGGGACCTGTGAGTGTATTTGGCACAGCCAGGGAGGCACTGCAGATCATGGAGAAGGTCTGGTCTAGGCGAGATCAGATCGATGAGAGTTGGGATGTGGCTAAGTGCATGAATATTATTGGGCATGGAGTTCTGCTGATTTAATACCCCTGAGATTGGATTGTCCGACGAATTAGGAGCGAATATGAATATCATTGCTTGTTGTCAACACGAACGAGATCTTCTGGATCGTACACAATACCTACCGAGTGAGCGAGTGAGATGGCTCGATGAGACTTATACCCTTTGTCTTGCCCGAGAGTCCCCTGCACGTCCCCATGTGCAGGACAAGATCCAGTCTTCTTTTCACATGCAACCCCTCGACATGCTGTGTTGCCGGTTTCCCTTTTGGGTCGGCCCTACTCGATTGATTGGTCAAGTCACTTTCACAAAGCTTTGGAAGACAGTTGTTTAACGGTTGAACAATCGATGTTCAAACCCCGGTCCCTTTTTTATTCATTTTTATGAAGCCGATCTAACCAGTAGACATTACCGATGTGTATACCAACACATTGTTTCCTGGATCTCAAAGCAAAGCGTCCAATCTATTATTTCCAACAAGCACGATTACCATTTAGACCCTTTTTCCTCCAAAGAGTGTCTGTCTCTTCTCGAGCAGATCAAGATCCCACCAGCCCAGAATGGTCTTGCGTTTCGACCAGATTCTTTCGAGAGGGCTCTTGGGACCATTGTCGTTCATGTGTCCCGGTGATACGGGAACAGGAGGCAAAGGGGGAAGTTGTAGCACAGGCTTCGCAACCTCTTTCCTCTTGACTCGGACAGGCGCCGTGGGGGGCGGGGGACACCACGGCTGGCGTACGCTCTCAGCATCAGAAGAGTCGCTATCGAACCGCTTCGCCATAGCCATGGTGCCCAGACTTCGGTCCTGGGACATCATAGGCGGTCCTTGGCTGATGCCCAGGGCATTGTTGACCTGCCCCTCACGGCCGCACCCTCAACCCTCGATGTCCTTAGGGGCGGGGCGAGATGTACCCTTTGTTCGCTTCCACAGACATCCTGAAGTGATGGCAGAGAAGGAAAAGAGGACACAGAGGGCAATGCTCAGGCCCCAGACGGACTTGAGCTGGTAGCATGACATCTTGTCAGGGTCGACCCAAGCATAGACGTTTCCACGGTGGTAGACGTTGCGGAAGAGGGAGTTGATGAAGTTGGCGGTGTTGCCATCAGAGGGGAACTTGGGGCATGCCAGGTAGCTGACAGGCTTGCCAACAGTGCAGGCGACGACGATGCAAGCAACAAGGAGCATGATGTCGGCACCTGTAGCAAGGAGGAGAGGCAGCATGCCATCCCAGTAGAGAATGTAAGAGATGGCAATGTACAGAGTTGAGATAATAGCCTATGGGGTGTAAGTCAATTGGCAATTAGACCGGAGTATCATGAGACGACTTACAACAACGAGTGTTCCGATCAGAGCAGAAGGCGCCGCATAATCAGCACCAACCATCTCACCAATGAAGTTGGAGGTCAAACCAATAATGGTAATGAGCGAGATAAACTCCATGGCTCGCATGGCAGTCCAGGTGTGCCCGAGGGCTCCGAGAGCAGGCTGCATCTTGGCGGAGTTTGCTTGAGTGTTTAGAGAAAGACGAGGGCGCAACGAGCCGGCTGTGCGCAAAGGCAGATGCTTGGAGTAGAAAGGAATAGAGGGGGATGGGGAAGATATTTTGTCCAAGTATATGCCCGCCCTTACAAAGAGGCGAGAGACTTTTGTATATGAAAAGAGAGAGAGAGAGAGATGTGGAAAAGAGATTCGTTATAGTGAAATCGTCTGTTCGTTGATAAGGAGATGCAGAAATAAAACCCAAGACCAAACAAGGTAGAGGACAAAGGAAAATAAGGAAATAAGAGACAAGGAAAAAAAGGAAAAAGAGATTGTAGTGTTTGTTGTGTAAGTTGTTTGATGAAGAGAAAGAAGTGAATTCAAACGCCTGAAACCCAGTGTCTTTATAGATATCTCATTGTCAACAAAAACTCTCCTAGGATACAAGAATAAACATACAAAGTAACCATGTCAAGCCTCTAAGTCAGTCCATAACCTTGTCTAGTCAACTTTTCCAATTACAGCAGCCGCCGACTGCCAGCCGCGTACCATCGCGCTTCTCACTATCCCATAGACGACCAAGTCAACCCTGACGATTCCCCAGGCATGATACAGAATTTCTTTTCCAAGTCCTGGGCGTCTTGTTGTTTGACCAATGAGGCTTCAGAAGCTCAATGTCGTGGCGGCGCTTAAAGGTGCAGGGGTCCTTTTCTATAGCCGCGCAGCTGGTGTTTCAAGATATTTTGACAAGGTCACGATTGGATGGCAGGCGTTCTTGGGGAAGAGCGGTTCGTTGGTCCGGATGAGGCTCTCTTTGTTTGGCATGCGGTCGCATATATGGCGAGATTGCTTGGGTGAAGCCACAGTGAGTCCAGCGTTGCAGGTTATTCTAGGATTGTTGCCCTACTGCAACGGGGAATTATCCGGTCCAGGAACCATGTACACTAGCTTCTGATCAGATCTTTGTAGTTCAATGATCGTCGTGAAACCATTGTTGGTTAGTCTTCACCTGATACAGCTTACGTGCGACATATCGATCTAATGCTGGCCTCTTAAAGTGGCCGATCGGATGGTCAAAGTTGAAAATAGAACGACATGATATGTCAGTTCATTTTGTTGCGCCAGACGCCTATCTAGGATCCTATCATGAAAACAAACATGCTGCTCCGTTGCTGATTATACTACATTCTCAATGCCATCAACTAAACATGACTCAATGCACCAACTGTTATCCGATCCCATGTTTTGATCCACCTGTTCAAAGATACCCAGTGCGTGGGCAGATTTAACCCAAAAGATCGTCCATAGCAGAGCCGCCAGTCTTGGGAGGAGCACTGCCGCTGGAAGGTCCGGTTGCCGATGGAGCACCCCAGATTCCAGCACTGCTCTTCTCCTTGGCGAGCTGTCCCAGTGCGGGTCCAGCCTTGGGCGTCTCAGGCTTCTTGACACCACCGCTGGCTTTGCCCCAGAGGGCACCGAAGGCATCTCCACCAGCAGCAGCCGCTGGCTTGGCTGAGGAGCTGGTAACAGGCTTCATGTTACCCATAGTAGTGGGAGTGCTGGGAGCAGCGTTGGATGTGCTTCCCATACCCGAGAAGGCAGATGCTGTGGGGGGCTTGGAAGCTTGTGCCTGGACGGGACTAAAGTAGTTGGGACCGGATTGCTGGAAGCCGGCAGGCTTGGGAGCCTGTGCCGCAGGAGCAGCAGGGATGCTGAAAGCAGAGTAGTTTGGTCCTGGAGTGCCTGATGCGCTTGGTGCAGGTGAAATTGATGCCATGCTAACCATCTGGCTAATGTCGGCCTGCTGAGGGGCCGACTGAGGCTGAGGAGCGGCGAATTGAGCAGTGGAAGAGGCTGCCGATGTCACAGGAGGGCTTTGCATAAAGTTGTTGGATGGTGCGGCCTGAGCAGGTGTAGCTGACTGGAAGTCATCGAACTCGTCGTCGTCGTCGGCTTGCACTGGGGCAGCACTAGTAGGGGCCAGGGCAGCAAAACCAGAGTTGTTGGATGCCGAAGGAGCTGCAGAAGATGCCGGCGCAGGGTCATCGAAGGAGAAGAGATCGACTTCAGGCTCCTTCTTCTTGGGTGGTTCGGCAGCAGCCTTTTTGGCAGGGGCACGCTCTGGTCGCTTGGCAGCAGCTCTGGATGAGCTGGCAGATGGTCGCTCGCCCTCGTCAAACTCATCATATTCCTCAAATCGTTCAGATCTGCTGGCGTTGCCGTCTTGTCGCCAGTCATCAGTCTGGCCACCGAAACCACCACCATCGCCATAGACACCACCAGAGTATCCGCCAAAGTTGGCAGGTCCGCTGCTGCTGCCTCCACCATAACCAGCACTCTCGCTACCGAAACCGCCATAACGACCAGAGCTGCCGCTCGAGAAGCCACCACCAAAGGTTGAGCCACCCTCAACACCAGTATATTTGTTCTTAGTCGCACGCGCTTTCTTGCGCTCGGTTCGGATACGATCCACATCGCTAAGAAGGTCGGCCAGCTCCTTGGCTCGGTTGCGCACGTTAAGACCCTGGTCCTTTCCGTTCTGATCGATAAAGTGGAATTGGCGAAGCATCTTTAGAAGAGAGATGTGTCCTCTGGCATCATCAATTACACGCTCGGAGCCGTGCTTGATGAGAAACTCGAGCAGTTGGAGGGCCTTGTAGATTTGGCGCCATTCCTCAGCAGCCTTTTCGGTGAAGCGACGGTAGATCATGGGCATGATCTCGTTGAGGGTTTGGCTGGTTTGTAGTCAGTAGCTGGACTTTGATATAGTTTGATAAGCCGTACTAGTTAAATGTTCCGTTTGCGATTTCTTGCATGAGGGTTGACGAAGCGCCCCATGGCTCGTTGTTCGTGGCCTCGCGCACCTAGACACGGGTGAGTTGACGGTGTCCCAACCACAGTTTGTCGCGCAGAGCTTAACCAACCTTGGACTCCATCTCGGTAAAGTTCATGACAGCTGAGTATCTCGTCAGTAACCATCAGGCGCATCAAAGAAGGCCGTCAAGGGAAGTACCATTCTGGGCCTTCCTGAAGCCTGCCTTGAGGTCATACAAGGTCAGGTTGGAGACCGTGTTCTTCAAATCATTGATATCCATATTGAATTAGTCCAAGAAGAAGCCAGCAGATAAAGAAGAAGATTGGTTTGAATGGCGCAGAACTTCGAGATGATGCTCTCGAGGAATTGCAATGGAACAGAAGGATATCTTGAGTTTAAGATGCGCCCCTTGCTACACTACGGCCATGGTGGACACCTGGACATTTCCCAAAGCCCAACGTCAGCATGGATCATGGCTGATCACGTGATTCGAAGCAAGACACAAAGAGGTCAAACGCTGGCTTCGAGTAGGTATAGAGCTTGCCTTTGTTTTGAATTACAATGCATTGACCATTTACTCATCAATAGATAGCTTCCTATGTGTATTCTCATCCGTTCTGTGACTTGTTGACCATCATTAGATCAAACATTGGTCGTCATGCCAAAGCACTTTAAGCCTTTAAGCGTCTGACCCGCTATACAACCTTAGACTTCAGGCCCGAACAGGGAGCTAGAATACCAGACGTCAAGCTGGCCCAAACTTTTACCTTCCCTTTCTCGAGATCAGATCAGTCTAAAAGGCCAACCTCTGCTCGTTGTAATTGTATCTGTCTAAAGTCTCGATTTTATTCAACCCTACCTTCTCCCAAGTGTATTAGTTTAAGGTATGTACAAGCTCGGTTCTTTTTCACTGCCGCCTTTGCCTTTATTTTGTCACCAAGAGACTCTCTGCTTCACTCAAGTCGGACTTTGATCAAGCTGCAAAAGAGAAGCAAGACGCCCCAAGCAAACATTGGATATTCGTGCACTTGCTGGGCCAATGTCGAACTATTGAGACCCCAATTGGGATCTTGGAAAAGCCGTCTGACCGGACCAACGCCGGTGTTGTCGGTTTCTTCTCGCCTTTATCCCTCCAGTTTTGCTTTCCCCTGTCCTTTCGGTCTGTGGAGGCGGGCAGCTTACTGTCCCGGCTGTTTACAATGGTCACTGCTGCCCACGGGTTGATGCACTGGACGAGACTCGAGGTGGGAAGGGCCCATGCATTGTCATGAAATCCACTGACGCCCCTTGCTCCCTCCAATGGGCTTGATCCTTGAGCAAAAATCTGCTGCACTTCGGACATCGGGCCACTGACTCGTCGCACCGGCTCACTGTTTTTGGATGATGGTCTGCAAACAGACCAGAGAGTTCAGGGCGTGGCCCAGGCAACCTCCATCAGCTCAATTGGTAGCCCCATTGAAGCTTTGATGGGGGGAGAACCAGCCATTGAGTCCACAACCCAACCCAATTACTGGTGCCAGTGTGGTTACGATGATGTTCTGCTCAATGCGCCACTGCTTGCAATGGCGGTCAGGATGATGGATGCCAGGGATCAGTACTTGCTTGCTTGCTTGCTCTTTTGAATTCATCATCATTTACCAGAGACAGCTACGAAGCTCCCCTGCCCCACACGCCATAGCCACGGTGACCTCATGGAAAACGTCGCCAGCTGGGGGCGTTGCCCAGCAGGCAAAGCAGAGGGTGCAAGCTACCCGGGTCCCTTCACGTGATCGCACTCTGATCATCCCTCCACTTTACCCCTCTTCTACGTGCTTCCATTGGTTCCGGCGGCCCCGCGCTAACATTTTGCCCCTCTAGCTTGCTCAAAATGAGACCCTCCCTCATCAAGCCCCTCCTACCCCGCCATACCTGCTTCTCTGCCGCAAGAACTTCTTCTTCTCTCCCTCAACTCTCCAACACAACCAGAACTGTTAGATTCTTCTCAGCTTCAACCGCAAACATGGGTAACAAGGTGTAAGTTCCCTCTCGCTGAGCACTCCATTCACTGAACGTCTCTAATCGTTGAACAGTTTCTTCGACATTGAATGGGCCGGCAGTAAGTTTTGACTTCCTCGCGATCGTCTATTTGCATCCATCTTTATCGAGGAGCTGCGCCTGCTTCCTCTCAATGCATGCGTCGGGCTCCAGATTTCGGCTTTCCGCAGCGGTCGTGGTCTTTGCAGTCCCGACACTCGTCATGTTCTTGCATATCTCTCATCTCTAGTCACGCGTCTACCACCACGGCTTTTCCATCAAAGCTGACATCTATTCTCCTATAGACAAGGGCCGCATCAACTTCAACCTCTACGATGACAAGGTCCCCAAGACCGCCGAGAACTTCCGCGCTCTCTGCACCGGCGAGAAGGGTTTCGGTTACAAGGGCTCTTCTTTCCACCGTATCATCCCCGACTTCATGCTCCAGGGTGGTGACTTCACCCGCGGTAACGTACGTGTTTGATTTCCATTTGAAATGCTTGACAAATGCTGATATAGCCCAGGGTACCGGTGGTAAGTCCATCTACGGTGAGAAGTTCGCCGATGAGAACTTCAAGTTGACCCACGACCGCCCTGGTCTGCTCTCCATGGCTAACGCCGGCCCCAACACGTAAGCTCCCATTCGATTTCTGATTCGACTTCGTTGACTGACAATTATTATAGCAACGGCTCTCAGTTCTTCATCACCACTGTCGTCACCTCTTGGCTCAACGGCCGCCACGTCGTCTTCGGCGAGGTCGCTGACGAGGAGTCCATGAAGGTTGTCAAGGCCCTTGAGAAGACTGGCTCCGGCAGCGGTGCCGTCGCTCCCAACAACAAGGCCACCATCGTTGACTGTGGTGAGCTGTAAATAGCTCAAACTGTACGACGTGATGAATTGGGAATTTGGGAACACATCAACTCTCAGCGAAGGGTAGCAAAATGGAGCTAGATACTCACAAGCTAGTATAAGTTCTAGCTTGTTGATCAATGTTAACCAATAAACCCAAATGCACTGCCATGAAAAAAAAAACTTGTGACCTGGATGTAAATGACTTTATTCTCAAGCATCGCTTGTATACAGGTGCTGGTCTGTCAAAAGACAGTTGACAATCGCTGCGTCCGGCTGAATACTCCACAGCCATCGCTTGTCCGACTACGCCGTTGCTATCTTTTCCCTAAAAACAAAAATGCCCACTTCCAGACCATAACTCCGTTTCTTGAATCAATAAGATATCGGTTTCCCTTATCGTTCCAGATGCAAAATTAATTCTCATGCTCTATTCAGCGCCCAGCCATCTCTTGAAGTACTCGCAATTGTTGGGTCCTACAGGGCCACCTTCTTCGCAGATCTCAAACACTGGGCAACGCCCACAGGGGGCTTCCGTGAAAGCACTCACGAAGGATTCTGGACCGCCTTCGCGGCCAGTGGGATCATCCCTGCCAGCCCAGCTTTCTAAGGACTGCTTGGCGACCCGAGAAACGCGATAACCTATCTTTCCAGCCACCTTGACTGACTCGATGAGGTTATCCCAAACCAACACATCCACGAGCTTCTGCACGTCGTGTTCTGACAGGATCGTGTTATGGGTAATGCCACTCGCCGATAGAAGACGTGCTATGTCGCGGACGGTCGGATAGCCTGTATAACCAGCAGGTAGAGGAAGCATTGCGTCTTTCTTGACCGTAGTCGTTGGAGATGTCTTGGGTGTTTTTGCAGGGGGTTCGTCCATGTGGCTGGCATCGCGCTTCTTGCCCTTGTCCACACCACCTTTAACGACGCCTTTCTTGGGGACCTGCGTTCGCGCAGCACCACCTCCATGCGTGCTGTGGTAACTACTCTGGCGCTTTATGAAATCAAACACAACGCGCTGTAGTTCATCGATAAAAGCCTCGTCGAGGTTCTGGTCGGTATACCATGGGCCACCCGTGGCGCGATCGCTGGGCCGTATGGAGGCCTTAATGAACATCTTCTTGTTGGGGTGCTCGACATTTTTGAAGGGTGCGATGAGGCCCTTGGTTTGTAGTTGCTTAAGTGCATTTTTGAGAACTGAATCGTGCATATTGAGGCGCTTCTGGAGCGTCTGGCTCCAGATACCGTCGCCGCCCGAATCGTCGATAAGAGAGTAGACCATGACCTGCTCGTCGGTAGAGCACTGCTTGTACCTAGGAATCAATTATCAGCCATGCACTTCACCAAGGTCACAGGGATGTATTTTCGTACTTGTGAGCCTCCTGAGAATCGCGCCATTTCCATAGCACTTGGCCAGAGGCCTCGCGCATGGTGATGAAAAGCTTGTCATCAGTAAGAGACTGGACGACGCGGGCGAGCAGCATCAAGTCGCCTTTGGGAATGACATCGAGGCGCATAAGGTCATCCTGGGAGAACATATCTGTTCCAGATTCGCGACATCGGTCGTAAAGCGCTTCTTTCCAGACACCGAGCTTGGCCGTCGCGGCGTCGCCCTCGGCGGGCGCGGGGGTCGGCATGGTGAGTCAAACGAGTGAATGCGGTCGTCTATAGGGAAGGTAGGAAAGCCTAGAATCTAAAACCTAGGAGTATATAGTTGAGTAACTGTTGATATTCGATGCTACATTGACATGATATAGCGAGTGGGTGGCGAGAAAGGCGATCTTGAGAGTATAAATATGACGATGGTGGGATAGACTTCTTTTTTCGAGTACAGAGGGCGGTTGGGTTGGAAATAATTATTTTTCGGCTCCCCGCAGTCGACGCTAAATTGTATGTACCTCGTCCCCTACCCTGCTACTCATTCGTGCCTGCCTGCAAGAGCCGGGCGGAATGAGACGGAAAGTGGGGGATCTTATCAGTGTCTCGGTCCCCCACCATCACCATATCCTCACCCTAGACTGGAGATAGATTCCGAGTTATCAGCTTATTGTTTGTGAGTATTTTACGTTAGGACAGGTTTTACTAGAGGATAATCTTATTTGCCATACTCTGGATCTCAAATACCATTATACCTAGTTCAATGAATATGTGTTCCTATGTATTTTGTCTTGTTGTTGTATACCTACCTGATTAGCCATTTTCCTATGGATGCCAGTGTGGACGAAGCTCAACATCAACATAAGAACAATATAACCATTAAAGTCGTAATCAAAATCCTTCCATTTCCTCAAGTTCTCCGAGATCAATAGTATCATACCCAGCGTCACGGGCAAAACACAAGCTAGTATTGGAGTTTATGTGAAGCATCATCAAAGTTAACATTGCGTCTGTTCAGAACCAATTGAATGCCCATGGCTGAATTTTGAAACTCACATTTCCAGTCTCAGGTAGTGACTCAACGGGTAGCTTTCTTAAGAGTCTATATCATGACTGAAATACCATCTGTGATATTGTACCTCTCGCTCTACCCTCTCATCCCAAAGAAAGCATACCACCGCACCTGCGAAGCAACAGGAAAACAACAACAGCACTATCATTTTAGCGACTACCTGCTCGACACGTCTTACTCTTCTCCATGCACCTTACTGCCCATATGATCAACTCAACTATATTCAAGATGCCCACCACCGCCGAAAAGGAAACTATTCAGCAGACAGTGACCGATCTTTTTAAGGGTTACGACTTTGGAAAGCCACCGACAGAAGGCATCGAGGTTGTTGGCACTGCACAAGAACAGTCAACTGCCTTAGATCTTCGAGATATCGTGGCTGCAGATGAGACAGTTGCCACATACACCCTCTTGAACCTCGACCTCGCTTCACATGCCGCCGAGTTTGCGCGCTACAACTTGCTATACATGTACAGCCCCTGGAACCAAACAGAGGCCAGACCCAACCAGGCCTACTTTCTGCCTCATGCCAGCGGGCCACTACCTGCAACTGATACTCAATCCAAGAAGGCACCAGCTAAGCGCGAACGAGATGAGATCCCACCCGCCGGGCAACCCAGCGCTGACCGTTCGCAAAAGCGTACCAAGGCTATATGACTGGCTGTTAAGATGCCGATAACAATGACGGACTTAATTCGACCCAGCCCTATAACCTGTATCAGAAGCTGGATAATGGACATTGCAGAGGATAAGACTGGGTGTCTGTGTGACAGGAAGTTAGTTCATGTCGCTTACCAAAACTCAAAACACCCAAATACAATGAAAATTATAACATCCGCAGTCTCATGTAGCATTACCGTGGTATAAATTAGTTCTTTTCGCTATGATCTCAACCTAAAAACATGAAAACTCGTAATCAAGATGACATTCCTCACATACACAGCCCGTCTAGCCAAGGTTACCAGCCGCCCATGCATTCTGATGCCTCTCTTCCTTCGTGCCACATGTAATCCTACGCCCGGAACGCCTGAACTGCAAACCACATTCTATCGTCGCCCGGTACCGCGTGCCCATTCGTTCTGATACTGAAGGTGCAGTTGTAGGTAGGCGACAAGGAGTGTGGCGTGAGCTTTTGCTTTAACATGAAAACGTCTATAGAAACCAGATGCGTTGCTTCTCATCCAACCTCTAGTTTGCTGGGCTTTTACTCTTCTCCTTAGGTTGCTCTGGCTTATCCTTCTCCGTATCGACGTCCATAGCATCGGCGGGTTGTTCGCTTTGAGCTTCCTTGGTCTCTTCTGCAGGCTTATCTTCGACCTTTTCGGCGGGGGTAGGCTCCGAAGCAGTTTCTTTATTAGCAGTTTCGGAGACCACCTCAACAGCCGGCTCATCCTGAGCTGGCTTTTCTGTTGGCGCCGGGGGCTCAGTAGGGGCTTCGGGTTCAACATCTTCCTTCTTGATCGGTGTTTCTGTAACCGTCGAGTCCTCCATACCAACATCGCCGTCTCCGTCAACATTTGTTGACTTGGTTTCCTTCTCACTTTCGGCAGGGTTTTCAGTCGTTTTCTCTGCCTGATCCTTTTCGGGCTGGTCTGGAGCCGAAATGTCGTCGATAGTATCGTCGTTCACATCGTGTCCTTCTTCACCGGTGTGTTCCTCAGAGGGTCCATCATTCGAAGCGCCGTTAGGGGCTTTGGCAGGAGGGGCATCGGCGGTGTCGACATCCATCTCTCCCTTGCGGTAATCGTTAAAGCTACGCTTGTTGCCATTCTGGCGTGTAGCTCCGTTCGCGCGAGCCATCTCATCGTCGTCGCTAGCCTCAAACTCGTTGTCGTGTTCGACGTGCTTGTCCCAGCGGTGTTCGGTCATGCGGACATCCTTGTTCTCATCCTCATCAAGGTCATCCAATTCGGCTTCCTCCTCATCAGTCATACCACCGAAAGGCTTTCGCGGGACGTCCTGCAGCTGTACGGAAGGTGCAGGGCCAGTTTGTCGGAGATTGTCAATGACTGAGGAAGTGATCTTCTCGAGGTATTCTCGGCTGTTGGAGTTCTCCATGTTAGAGGATCGAACGTTCAGCTCAAAGTCAGGAGCATAGTACTGTCTCGCGTTAGCAGTCATTCATCAAACCAATTTCACCAAACTTACTTCGTAATATTCATTGTAAGGCAAGGTTCGTTCCATCTCCTTGCCAACAAGAACACCGGTCTCGAATGCCCATGTTCGCGCGACGTTTCGCATTGTGTAGCCACCTCCGCCGAGAACAAGGGTAGGGAGGTTAAAACTCTTGACGAAGTTCACGCAGTTGGCGTGTCCATCCATACTCAAGTTGAAACAACCCAGTCGATCACCCGAAAGACTGTCACCACCACACTGTAGAACAACAGCCTCGGGCTGGTAGTACTTCATGACGTTCTCAATAACAGGTTGGAAGATTGAGCGGTAAGACACATCAGTAATACCATCCCTCAGGGGGAAGTTCACAGCGTAGTTCTTGCCCTGCCCAATACCGGTATCTCTAAGCTCGCCAGTTCCGGGAAAGTACTCGCCATACTTGTGGAATGAAACGGTCATGACACGGTCGGTGGTGTAAAAGGCCTCCTCGACACCATCACCGTGATGGACGTCAATATCGATGTAGAGGACCCGCTTCTTGAATCGAAGGAGTTCGAGAATACCGAGGACAATATCTGGGAATCGTTAGACAGTGCACTTTCGTCATTATGATAAAACATACCGTTGACATAACAGAAACCACTGGCTTCACATTTCTTGGCGTGGTGAAGACCACCAGCCCAATTGATGGCGATGTCGCACTTCTGTCGGTTGAGTCGCGCAGCACCCTCCATACTACCACCCGCACTGATACCACAAAATTCGAAGAGACCATCGAATACGGGACAATCATCTCCGACGTTGTATTTTCCTTGTTCCCTCATGAAACTGTCCATATTGTCTGGTGTGACCTTTTGCAGGAAATCGATGTAGTCGTCCGTGTGAAATTGGGTCATTTCGCCTCGTGTCGCAGGTTTCGCGCGCTTCAAAAATGTTAGCAAAAGCTCGAAACAATGATCTGGGGCAAGTCGGGTGATAATCAAGAGTAGACTTACATAGATCTCCATCTTCTGGTAGAGGTTGTACTGCATGATCAAGCTATGCGCCAGTCTGATGCGATGGGGCTTCATAGGATGTCCAGTAACGTAGGCATAGTTACCAATATCGGAATCGTAAAAGTAAGCGACCTTCTTGGGCGATGAGCCATTGAGCGCGACTGAGCCAAGCTCAACACGAATGTCGTCGCCCATGATTGCGGCTGCCGGTGTGTCGCGACTCTCGGGAAATTGGTAAGAAGAAAAGGGTTAAATCGGAGGTTTGCAGAATTGTGTATATATGGTTATAGATTAAGAAGCTGGAATGGCTTAGAGAGAGTTCAGCATGTTCGATCGAGACTTGGACGGAAAGGTGGGCGCGGAAACGGTATTTTCTAGAAACAGCCTTGGATATAAGTTTAGTAGTAAGTACATGGCAGCGACACACTGAGAAGCCCATGTCGGAGCTCCATCAGATTGCCGTTTACAAGGATCAATGTTAGGCCGTTCCTTGTTAAATTGACGGCACCTAGCGCCACAACTGAAGCCCCTCGCATGAGGCTGTGGCTAGGCAAGCTACCAACACGTGACTTGACTAAGCTTCCAGCTGTGGCTCCCAGGCTGCCGGGCTGGCGTCAACGTCAATAGCATTCTACCAAGCTCCGATCATAGCAACACCCTCCATCACCGCCAACAATCACATTTCCACCCACATCTGAACGCTTTTTGACGAACTTCAATCTTACGCGCATTTCACTTACTCATAAAACCTCGTCAATAATATGGAGCGCTTCAGGAGTTTGCTTGGTGGCGGCGGTATGGGCGGCCTGGGAGGAGCTGCCCATGGAACTGTAAGCTACGACATCGCTGATTGAAGCTCCCGCATTGCGAGTGCTTGCTTCTCGGACCATGGGCTAATTCATTCGATCACAGGATAACACCAACCTCATCGATAACTCGGAAACGGTTTACATCTCCTCCCTAGCCCTCCTCAAGATGCTTCGACACGGCCGCGCAGGTGTTCCCATGGAAGTCATGGGTCTGATGCTGGGCGAGTTCGTGGACGACTTTACTGTCAAGGTTATGGATGTGTTTGCTATGCCACAGAGCGGTACCGGTGTCAGTGTCGAGGCTGTCGACCCCGTTTTCCAGACCAAGATGATGGACATGCTCCGTCAGACAGGACGGTATGTTGATTCCGTCAATTATCAATTGTTCATTAGCTAACTGCTCAACAGACCCGAGTCAGTCGTTGGATGGTACCACTCGCATCCTGGTTTCGGTTGCTGGCTTTCGTCGGTCGATATCAACACTCAACAATCGTTTGAGCAACTGAACCCCCGTGCCGTTGCTGTCGTCATCGACCCCATTCAGTCCGTCAAGGGCAAAGTCGTTATTGACGCTTTCCGACTCATCAACCCCCAGCTCTTGATGCTTGGCCAAGAACCTCGCCAAAGCACAAGTAACTTGGGACACCTGAACAAACCATCAATCCAGGCTCTTATTCACGGCTTGAACCGACACTACTACTCGATTGGTATCGACTACCGCAAGACCGCTCTCGAGGAGAACATGCTCATGAACCTGCACAAGCATGTGTGGACCGAGGCTTTGGAGATGGATGATTTCCGACATGAGGGTTGCAAGAACAAGGACCGACTGCAACAGCTTGTCTCATTGGCGGATGGCTACGAGAAGCGGGTGAAGGAGGAGACCGAATTGACCAAAGATCAGCTTAAGACTCGATACGTTGGCAAGTTGGATCCCAAGAAGCATCTCGAGGATGTTGGCCAGGAGCTCATCGAGGACAACATTGTATCCGTTTCGAGACAAATGATCGACAAGGAGGCGACCATGCCCAAACGAGATGCACCAGCAGGGTCCAAGGGCCAAGTGAATGGTGAGCAGATGGACGTGGAGGAGGAGTTATGAGCGAGCGGAAGCAGAAGCGGAAGCGGGTATCTAGTTGAACAGGGATAACGAGACCACGGGATGGACTTGTAAGATTAATTGGCGTTGGCGGTCGGGACGGACGATATAGACCTAGCCATGTCACGAATTATTGCACACAAGGTTTAGCATCGTATTATCATGCATGAGATTAATTCTGCATACGTTCCCTGTTTGTTCCCGTTAGTGTGCTTGAGACTGTTGTGCTGTCAGATCATGGGTGCTGTCCTATGGAGTACTATGTAATAGCCTTGGTTTGTTCAACATCGTGAACAGGTCACATTTCCTATGTTCAACATGCACGAACAAGAGCGCATTGTCTATATAAAAGCGCAGCATGGCATGCGATTCTAGATCCCTTTGTTTATTTTTCTTCTTTCTCAATTTTGTGTCTAACAAACAACTCATCGCATATTGCTATTATTCTTTGACTCCCACGCATAGTCGCATATCAGTATCAATACATCAACAAAGACACAACGCCGACAAGAAGCAGTTCGCCGTCACCGATATTCTACAGATTTAACCAAGGCGAACTATCTCAAGATTAGACGCAAGATCTATAAAAGACCGGTAAGTTATCCTCACATCATTAAAACACTCGCAGAATCGTTCTAGAGAAGCTATTGTAAAATGGGTTTCCGTGTGGTTCTGCGCTGGCTCTTTAGAGAGTGTTTACCTTATGCCGAGATGGATTCTGACCATGAGAAACAGAAAAAGTCTTCGACAAGAAGAAGACGATCTCTCGAAAAATGTTTTAGCAAGATACGATCTTCACGAAGCTATTCAGATCGTGCGCGATCGCCACAGGAGGGACCCTTTTATTATAAGAGTCAGGCTCACAATTGGAGTCAGAGTCAGGAGGATGATCACACGTCAGGCGGTCAAAAGCGAGCCCCAACTCAGAGTGTTAATAGGCCTGACCTTGCGAAGCCTCTGCCTGTGGTTCCACGTCAATGTCCCCCACAACAGAAGTCTCCATACCGGGCACTATCACCCCTGCAGAAGCGCAATCGCAATACTAGTCATGCTCAAGCCCAACAACTTGCATCCGCATCTGCATCCGATGAATTCCTTCGCCCACGTACGGATAGATCAGGGAGCACAGAAGCCATCATCATTTTGGAAGACCGCTCAATGAACTACGAGGCCGTATCTGAAGTAGTCGATATGATAGCCCTACGCTTCAGCCACATTCCCTACGCGGTAAGCGGCCTGGCTGCCATGGTTTACTACGGCTACGACGCGAGGCCATATAAAGTGAGCATAATATGCCCAGAGCACACGCGCGAGAACCAGAAATGCTGGGCGAAAGCGCTGGGCATGCTCCAGATGCCCAAGAGACAAGATATCTGGGGTGTCGCGACGCGCGACGGCATGCTACGTCAGATCCGCGTCAGATTTCCTTACGATTTCGAGCAAATGCACACTCTAAGAGTAGGCAGCTCCGGGGTCTCGATGCTCTCACTAGCGGGGCTGGCTGATGAGCTGGCGAGAACGTACGTGAACGAGCTCAAGCACTCAGACCAGGACCGTCAGGAGAATCTGGCAAGGGAGATGGTGTGGATTCTCAACAGGATCATTCAGGTTAAAATGCCTGAACATAGGCTCAAGCCTGAGAGGATACCTCATCTTATCAACGAACGCTTCTGGCTGCCATTCTCTCTCGCCTATCCTGAGGTGGTGCCTTTATTTGCGAAAGCTGGATGGAGAATCCCTATCGAGGGCTGGTCCGGATGAGAAGGGCCTCATTCTTAATGAGGAGGAAATTTTGGAACGCGCGACACGAAATTGTTTTGGAGTTTGGGAAATGGGAACGGCAATGGACGGATGGTACTTGTGATTTGGGAACGGTTACGGCAGATGCATGATACCCTAGAATTTGATTTAACGAGCGACTGGACGGACACAACGATAATGAAGAATGTAACTAGAGAGATAGAAGATCTACGAGCTTAGGCTATTGTTTTGGATTAGAATGAGCGGCTCGTCCCATATGGATGATTCCACGAGCAAATACCACTACTTGGAATTCTGACAAAACCCGAAAATGAGTGATAAACCCCTGCTTGTGAATGTGTATCTACCGGCGCTTACGAGGACTAGTCCAGGGTCTTTAACTAACAAAATCCCAGCAAGTAAGCGAAACCCGATCTTATACCCAACTCACCTTACTTAGTCTGTTCTGATCATCATCATCTACAACGAAGATCCAACTGCTGGGTTAGCCATCAGGAACGAGGTGAGTATTTCATGTATGAGCGAGAAAGATGTGGTCTAGTGAGATCGCAACGCAATGTGTGGGCTGTGTTCTTGACTAATACTGGATTATAATATATACTATGCTCTCAAGTCTTCTCGCTCGGAGCTCAATCCTCGTCAAGTCCAAATGTTCCTTCATACCCTGAAATAGACAGCTTCTCTAATGCTGTTGATGCGTGCGTGCATGGGAATGATAACGCCAATACTCCTCATCCCAAGTCATGAAAGTTCGTCAAAGAGTATTTACTGACGGGCCTTGGTCATCTTGACACCCTCCTTGACGAGGTAGTCGCCCCAGACGGGGATGTAGCCCAAGTGAACGGGCAGGTCCTTGCCACCCTTTTCACAGAAAGGGTCGCCCTTGTCGCAGACGGAGACGGTCTTGTCGGCGATACGATCGCAGCCGGCGGGGAGGTTTCGGGGGAACATCTAGAGAAAGGTTAGCTGATGACGACAAGTGCTGTTATTGATGATGACTTACCCCGTTGCCAACGCTGGTTCCAACGTGGAAGGTCTGACCCTCAGTAAGACTGGGGTCACCGAGGAGGAGGACGGAAGCGACTATTGAAGGTCAGTTATTTGGAAGTCATATGATGGGTTGGTTTTCACTTACCATTGTCGGTGATGTAGGCGGGCTGAGGAAGAGTACCGGGGAAACCAGTAGAACTGGTACCGCACATAGTGTCCATGATGACATGGGCGCCCTGGAAAGGTGTTAGTAGATCGAACGACCGGACTGTCTTATGAGTCTTACCTGAGAGTATCCCATGAGGATGATGTCGGTATCGGGACAGTTCTTGACGTAGTTGTTGACAACTGAAGTCAAGACTCGAACACCCTTGGGCTGGGACTCGAGGTACTCATCGTACAAGGCAGGGTAAACGAGAGCCTCCATGTCGGATCCGGGGATGAGCTTGAGCATGCGCTCAGCGAGTTCTCCAATGGCACCAGGGCCCTGAGGCTCAAGACTACCACGAGCCACGATGATGTGAGCTCCCTTGGCGCAGGTAGTGTTAGTCTCTGCGGCCGCGAGACCCGCAAGGCAGCTCAGGAGAACAGTAAAAGGCTTCATGGTGAAGTTGTCGTTGGTATGAAAGCTTCTGAAAAGAAGTCAGAAATTATGCTTGTTGTGGTATGGTTGAGGGAGATTAGCTTACTTGTTGTTGTGTTGATGTTCAAGAGCTGGGATGGGTTGCTGAATCTCGGGTGAGGTGAAGAATAGAAGAAGAGAAGAGATGAACGTAGAGCAGATCGATGACTATATATATCTCTGGCACTGGTACGATCCCACTGCTCACAGCCGTGCCAGAGCCAATACCAGTGCCGGTGCCTTTGCCAGTGCGCCAACACCATGCAATTCCAATCTCACGATAACCGTCGTTAGCTGCCAGGAGCGTAGCAGTGACAGCCCCACAAAAACAGAAATTCGGTATCGAAAAAGCAAAGAAAGCTCAACGGGTCTAGTACATGTTCGTCAAATCTTGCGAACTTGCACCTGAGCTCTGGTCGTAGGGCGGGAAACAACAAGGACATGGTTCTGATCTGGGGTAGTCTACTTAGGCCAGTCGACGGACTTGTTACTGCATCGGGCAATGTCCTTCTGCGTAACTTGACCCATTCATTACCTTGCGTTGTTTATTATATAAAAGGGCCCCCATGTTCGAGATGCCTGGGATAAGGATAGAGGAAAGGGTTCTCGATTTATATATATAAGATTAGATGACGAAGATTAGGATTAAGATTGAAAGTCCTTCCACTTTAGTCTTTTCTTGCGAATTCAGGTGAGAGTAATTACGGGTGATTAAATACTCTTTCCGAGCTGAAGTAGATCAGTTAATTCTTCTGAACAAACGTTTCAAAGACCTCGGTTGGATTAAAGCTTGGCCATTGCTTTGTTAGTTTGCCCTTGGCAATCTCGAGCATAGACTCCTTACTACTGCATGCAAACTTGCCATGCATATGTAGGTCTGCAACCACCAAAGCCCGGCAATCGATTGAAAATCAATATTTACTTTTTTTGCTTCCTTTTGTGTGGTTTCACTCTCATCTGTTTACCCGCATGCACAGGGCAATAACTTGGACTCTTCTGACCCAACGTCGAAACAATTCTGAACACAATGGAAACTAACAATCACCGTGCGTTTTAAACAACCTAAGTGCGGAAGTATTCTCGGGGATAACTGTCCTTCCGATCCAAGGTAGACTTATCCAACGGAAGCTAGACTAATGTACGTCTTAGTGAAAGTCCACTTGAATTAAACCCTGGCCCCATTATACTACTCAACGGTCAAGTCTAAAGAGCAAGAGATGCGATAGGCTAATCTAGTGGGATGCACCTTTTAGCGAAATGTATACCTGATACTGTAAAAGACGAGTCACTATATTGTACTGTGTAGTTGCGGAGACAAGGACAAGAACAAGGAATTAGAGCTTAATGGGTTCAAGTGCCGGAGAGCCAACTCATTGTTCCCAAGCCACGAACAGATATCTGATAGTGTCGATTCTAAACGCACTCCTAGGAAAGGTGGAACATGGAAACAGCAAAATCGGCAGCCATTTGTCCGTATGCCGATACATATCTCATATGAGTCCTCAAGTCGTGGCCTCCTGCTTCGCAGAAGGGGTCCCCTGCGTCACAAAATGAGATCGTCTTTCCGGAGACACACCGGCAGCCATCTGGATTCTGACGAGGAAGTACCTGGGAACCGGGTCAGCGATCTAAATCACGATTACAGGACATGTGTTGACGTACTCCATCACCTTGGCTGGTCCCAACGTGGAATTCCTGTCCCTTTGTAGTACTCGGATCGCCCATCAGGACAACGGCGGCAACTAGTTTCCAATTGTTAGTAAACGAAGATAGTAAAAGTAGTATGGCTTGCTTCGACTGACTCTTGCTGCTGATGTTGAGAGGGAGTGGCTTCGTAGCTGGGAATCCGATCGAGCTTGCACCGCACATGACGTCGGAAGTGACATGAGCCCCCTGTTTTTCTCAAGTCAACATTACGACCATGCTTAAAGGTTCTAAAGGTTTCTCCTGTGGAGTCCTCTGACTTACCTGAGAGTATCCGAGTAGAATCATCTTCGTCTCGGGACAGAGTGCTGCATAGTCCCTGACCACCTTTGCGAGATTCCTGACGCCCTCGGTCTGCGAGGGCTTATAGGGTTCATAGATAGCCGGATACTTGAGAGGACTTATATCAGAGTTAGGAATCCTAGCATTGATCTGCTGAGCGACAGCTCCCATGAGACCGGACCCCTGAGGTTCGAGGCTGCCTCGGGCAACGATGATATGGGCTCCTGAGGGGCAAGTAGAGTTGTCGGTAAGATTGCATCCTTTTGCAGCAACAAGAGTCGCAAATAGGATCAAGTATCTGAGGATAAATAGCATGCTGTTCAGATCCGCAATGTATGTTAGAAACGAACAAAGGTTTCCGTACAAAACTCGAGTAGGCTTGCTTGCAGGTTTGGCTCCAGTAAAGAAACAGAACAATCGACTGAGGTAAACTATCAGTTTCAGAGATGCAGGATCTCAGTATGTTCTAAAGAATACACATTTGTAAGAACAAAAAGAAAGAAGGGGAGATCGAGAAGAGAACAGACCAAGACGGAAGACAACAAACGAACTTGGGTTCACAACACCAGCCACGACCATATCCCGTGCAGTCTCCGTGCATTGCAAACAGCCTCAACTGATAAAACATGGTATTGGATGAGTCCTCTATATGAGATGATGGCGCACCGCAAAGCGCTTTGTCCCACAGTCAAACGACAAATATAGATATATAACGTCCCATCTTCGTACAGGCTTACAACGTTTAGATCAAACACTCCGATGTATCTAGCCGATTGGGCCATGTCACAATATTTGGCGTTCCGAACACGGGAAACAAACAACTATATTCCCTCAACTAGAAAATCTCACCAATAAAACGTTTTGAAACATTGCTTCCTATCGTCCGCAAGGGCATTTTAGGTATTCAGCCCTGCTTCGTGTGGCACTAGGCTGTAGGATGGCAAGCTCCTTATTGTCACTTCCACACAAACCACAAACTTATCAGATTTGTTTGCGCAATGTCGGAACTTACTCTTGATGAGTTATTTCAGGCGCCAGAGGACCAGATCCGAGCTATCCTGCGCGCCCTCTGCCAGGATACACAGGTCCTTCGCTGTGCACTACGCTACTTCGAGAGTCTGCAATCCTTACATGCTATCCACGGTCCCGATGGTATTTCGAAGCGCAATTTGGACGACGAGATTCTCATCTGTGTTCAATGCGATGATGCGTTTTATGAGTGTTTCAATTACAAGAAGTCGTGCTATTATCACTGGGGTAAGTGATTAACTCTAAATCTGGAGACTGGGCTTATTGGAGTTGCATAGGAGAGTGTCAGTCTTACCGCTGGACTATTCACTTTGCAGGCTACGATGAGAGAATCCATGGGCCGGTAGACACAAAGGATAATCGTGAAGACCGCCCGAAAGGCTTTGTATGGACTTGTTGCGATAAGACCTACGATGAAGAAGGATGCGCCCGTGGCTTTCATGAAGAGGACCCCAGAAAGTCCAAAAGGGAGTGTGGTTATGAGCCGAGTGATCTTGAAAACGATGAACACAACGATGTAGACGAGGATGACGCCGAGGATGAAGAAGACGAGGGTGAGGATGAGGATGAGGATGTGGATGTGGATGTGGATGTGGAAGATGAGGAGGAAGAAGAAGATGATGATGAAGAACCAGTATTTCTTTACGAAAAGAAAAAGTGAATTTTGTAGGTTAATATCTCATTGACATAGGTAGTTCAAGTTTGCGAATCGAGCTGTAGCAATTGGCATTCTTATGTGGTAGAGTTATTATGAATGAAACGTCTTATGAGAATAAAGCAGGCATAGCCAGATTCTCAGACAAGGGCATTGTGTCTCATCGAGACTTCGAGAAGAAGCAAGTAATTTCGTCAGTATAAATATCCCTGTAGGGTACTAAAAGCCCAACTCTAAGACGAACCCAAAACTCCTCTTCTAAACCTTCTATCAAAGTTCTTGACTGAGCTAAAGGCTTAAAACATCTTCAAAAACAATACTGCATCTACACATCATCAAAAATGTCTCTCCCACTAGACAAGGAAATGGTCCACCTAGCGCCAGAGCATCAGCTACGCGCCATCCTCCTCGCCCTCTGCGACGACCCAGCTGTTCTCAAACGCGCACTGAACCACTATAGCGCGCTCAAGGCGGCCGATAATCCTACCACGGGACTTAAGCGCAAGGCCTACAACGACTTGTTTGTCTGTGTACAATGCGACGAGGCGTTTACGAATGAGGATAACACTGAGGAGTCTTGTCGCTATCACCCAGGTAAGCTGACTATTCGAAGATATAAAATTGATTATATACTGTGATGATAGGAGAGCTTGAGGTAGATGATGAGGGCGACTTCTGGGCTGATCATGATGAGAATTGTCACGGCGAGATAGATACAGACGACATGCGCGAGGAATGTCCTGACGGCTTCAGATGGGATTGCTGTAATGAGCTGGGTGGTTCAAAGGGATGCACCGCCGGAAAACACATGGCGGATCCAGGTCGATCACAGCGAGGCGGCAATGTTCCAGCGGGTAGTCAGATGAAGAAGAATGCAAGTTCACATCGCTAAGGACGTGGAATATGAGTGGGATAATTCAGTTCAGTGTTTATATTCTCTTGTATCACGGTTTGAAGGATTTGTCTCAAGAAAATTTAAGTAGAGATGGTTCAGTGTATTAATCAACGGAATAACATGCTTCAAATATCAATTGTACAAGTGCATCTAGTCTTAAAACCATTTCATTTCAATCAAGGTAAAAGAGATTCCAAAAACTCCCAGCCTATGGATGATGTTGCCCAACGGAAAGATAATTGCTGTTCGACGCCAGAACCTCTCCGCCGACACCAACAAACAAGAGATATAGATAAATACCAAAAGACAAGAGGCTCTTGAGTTTCATGCATAAGCCCCTGGGCTCCTGACAGATATTACATGTCATAAAACGTTGCAAAATAGTCTTGAGTTCCCAAATGAATCAGGGTTTCGTCAATGACCCGGTACTCCGTGCGCCTGAATGCACTCCAATAATCTTTCCTCCCCTGTCAACATGTGCTGCGTGTGTTTAGTGACACTTGTTCTTGCATCACTAAGCATATTTCCAATATGTTAAATGTGTAACAGTCGTAACCCAGATCCGTCATCTTTCAGTCATGATCTTCAGACGCAGATAGCTGGTCCGTAGAATGCCGCCGAAAAGTCGTTGGCTTGGGTGACGCTGTACTATCGAGGCTCAAGCTCCTCGAAGTTGTTGCTGAAGCATTAGGTGAGTTCGCGTCATGAGCTTTCTATACTCCCATGACAGGAACCTTCTTGCCTCGCTTGCCCAACAAGGTTGCGTTGTCCAAGTTGAGTTCGAATGCTCCACGTTGGCGGTTGCGATCACGAACCTGCTGTCGAGCAGCCGCAGCTACGGTTGCTGAGTGCTGACCGTAGCCCTTCTCAGCTCGCTCGCGTTCACGGCCCCTAGACTGTTGCTGCTGCTGCTGCTCTTGGTCTCGGATGTTGGTCTTTCGCATGCTCTGTTCAAGAGCTCGGGTCGCCGCGTTGGGCTTGGCGCCATCGTTCTCTTGGCCGTCGATCTGCATGACATCCTCATCCTCATCCTCTTCGTTGAGGCCACCAAGGAATCGTGCGGGTGTGCCCTTGGGTCCGATCTGCGCTCTTCGCTTGCCCTCTTCCTCCTGGCGATGCACGGCGTAACCAACATCGAAGACCTCACGCAAGTTAACAGCACCAGGAGATCGGAAGTCGTATCGTCGGCCAGCCTCCTCAAACTTGGTAGCATCAAAGGCCTTGAGCGCACCATCCGACTTCTTCACCTCATCCCGAGGAGTAGGTCCGTTTCCGGCAATCCAGGGGTGGGCCAAGAACTCGGTGATTGTGAATCGCTTCTCAGGATCCACGGTCAACAGATGGCTAATGAGATCTTGAGCAGACTTTGAGATCTCGTCCCACCAGGGAGACAAGAAAGTGAACTGGCCCTTGGCAACCTTCTCAGTAAGCACCTCAATGCTCTCATCGTAGAATGGAGGGAAACCGCAAAGGAGAGTGTACAGCACACAACCCAGAGCCCACATATCGACCGACTTTGAGTAGCGCTCATCCTTGACGATCTCAGGTGCTGTGTAACCAACAGTTCCACAAGGCGTCATAGTCTGGTTGTCCCAGACAATCTTGGAAAGACCGAAATCAGCGATCTTGATACGGCCAATACCACCGGCACCCTGGCCGGGGATGAATTCACCCTCGTCGACCTTGTCCTCATCACCGGGCTGCTTGGGCTTAGGGTGCTTCGAGGGCACCATAGGGATGGGCTCGAACAGAATGTTCTCAGGCTTGATGTCACTGGTAGGGATGTTAGCTATATTTCCAAGGCCGTGCAGGGGCGAATGACGTCAGGAGGAGCATCACCACCTCTGACATCAAGCAGCATCGACGTACCGATGAACAACACCCTTCTCCTCGTGGAGATATTCCAGAGCCTGGGCCACTTGAACAATTACGTGTCGGGACAGCTCCTCGCTGAAGTATGTCAAACGCACAATCTGGTGGAAAAGCTCGCCACCAGGCGCAAGTTCGAGAACAATGTAGTAGTATTGTCGGGATTCGGAGAATTCGACGAGCTTGATAATGTTGGGGTGGTCAAGTTGACGCATGATTTGGACCTCCTTGAGGATATTTGATCGCTGATCACAAGTTAGTATTCTGCCAAGCATATCCGCAAGTCTAAAGGCTGGCCATCTCCATCGACAAGACAGCACAAACTGACTCTAGACGGGATAGCAACAGGCCTTGTAAAAAAGAAATAGAAAGAAAAGCTTCTCGCACCTCTGCTGCCTTCGGGACTTTCTTGAAGTCTGGATGTAAATGTTTGTTTCCCTATAAGGGGACAACCCCGTGTTGGTAAATGGGGACCACAAGAGGAAAAGAATAATTATAACAACAAAACGCATGAAAATCAAACACAAGGAGAAAGGCTGCCAGATACGGAAAGCCCGGGTATGCTTACCTGCATGCTGTTCATCTCGTACTTGCGTACAACCTTGATAGCAACTTCGCCTTGTTCACCTGTTGTGTCGCGGGCACGGTAAACATTGCTGAAAGCACCATCACCCATCTTGTCGACAAGCTCCCAACGCTCGAGGCCAGGGTAGCGAGGGAATTTGCTCTTAGAGGCATTCTCCTCAGCAATCAGCTTGGCGAGTCTCTCGTCGTCAACGCGCTTCTTGCTCTTGCTGCGTGAGTACTCGTCATCACCATATTCGTTGTTGGCGGGTTGTCGTGAGCTTGAGTAAGTGTTAGGGTCTGAAGCATTCTTGTGCTGGACTGCAGGCGCCTGCTGTTCGGTCTTTCGTGGAGCCTCTTCGGGGGCATTACGAGCTTGCTTGCCTGAATAATAGATATTAGTGCCTGATTACAAACCACGCCAAGAAAACTGAAAATAGCCTCTTATGAAACATACCGTGCCGAATGAAGTTCTTAAGTTGCTGAATGGTAGACATGGCTGTGAAGAGTGTCGCTTAGGCGCGACAATTCGCCTTTAAAAAGAAGATGTAAGGAAGTCTTGGGCCAACTTTGGTGGCAAGGATTGGTAGATCAGACGTCTTTAAAAGCGTGGTATGCTGGTTTTAATGGGCGATAGAGCTAAAAACGGATCTCGGAGAGCTAGTCTAGAGCTATTCCGTCTTCAAATCGTAGCGAGTCGTGATCGTAAACGTGCGCTTTATTGGCGTGGCGTATCGCAAAGCGCGGGCAATATTATTATAAATGGAAGACGAAACTGAATGTCTTGACAGAACAGGGCTGGTGGACTGAACTGTACTGTGGACGATGCGGGGTTTAGCAGCTCTACTCTAGCGGACGGGAGCGATTCTCTGCTGTGTATGGCGGCGTTTCTTGTTTGTGATGGCGTCGTACAGGGTCGTGATAAAGAGAAGAGAAGAGATGGATGGGATTCGGTCTTGCTTTTGTTTATGATTCAAAAGGTGACACGAATGGGAAGGGAAGAAAGAAAAGAGAAGTCGAGTCGTTCCGTTTGTAGAGGGAAGAAACAGGAAAAGGGAAATTGGGATAAAAACTGCCTTGCGCTGGTGCTGGTGGTGACAAGCAGAGCCCGGTTCTTTTTGACGGGGGGAGGACCGAGATTTGAGAGGTGACGGAAGGGAAAAGGTGGGCAACCCACTTTGAGTGGCAGCCCAGATTTTAGCAGGATTCTAGGCCAACGCCAGGCGAATCGGGGTGGAGATGGGGGCGTTCCCAGCGGGAAACCTGGAAGCACAGGGCCCTGGTTTTTACTGCCTGACAGGCCTGAATACTGTACCTTGCTGTAAAAGACAGATACCCGGCCACGAATGGGAATCTGCGACCTCGACGTAGTGAGGTCACTGGGATCAAGACAGAGCTGAATCGAATTGATCTCCGCGGGGAGTAGGACTAATGATGGATGCCCTGAATGCTTGAATGCTTGAATGTTTGTAGTTCCTGGGGATATCCGACTGAAACAGTAACAATCGAGTCAGTCCCGGTGAATGACGATAGATGCCAAAGCTAGAGAGGACGAGGTAAATAGTGGTGATAGCGGGGTATATCCAGTGGTGAGACTTTATCGTGACGTTGACAAAGCAAAGCAAGCTGTTCTAGGCGCGAATGTTTAAATTTGCGATGCAATGGAACTGAATAGAAAATCATTATTAAAAGAGCAGAGCCTCTTCCCCTCAAACAGAGTATCACTTATTAAGAGTCAGCCATCCCGAATCCCAAAACTGTCAAAGGATGATGATTGACAGACACGATGAAGTCACTGGAACTGACAATCAGTACCGAAACGCCCCGCGATATCGTCACAACAGCCGCAGTCGTAAGTACTGTACTACAAAGCACTACAGTTCCAGACTGCCACTATCCGTCCCTCCTTAGCACTCTAGCGACAGGTGGGTGTCAGAAGAAATATCCTTCGAGACTTAGGCTACAGAAATAATGTAGCCTAAATCCTAGTCTAAGCTGGCATAAGATGATCAAATTATTTCGTCTCTTATGCTGTCGGGGGCCAATTCTTATGACACCCTGAGGGGAGCGGGAAAATGACACAACGCAAGAAGGGGTCCAGGCCGTCTTCGACGGTGTCACACCCACGAGGACGCAGCGATGATGATGATAATGATGGCATCACCTCTATGTATTCCTTTTCCCACATGCCATGGCTGCTGCTAGGGTGCCATGCATGCATGTGCGTGCTTGATCCCTAGTGGCATCATCGTTTTATCTTTTCATTTGCACATAGTCTAGAAGCTAATACCTCATACCTACATCCGTCGTTTCTTTTTCAACGTCTTCACCACGGTAACTAAGAATGCAAACAACCCGAGCATGACAGAACCCTTGCATTGTTGATGTTATTGCGATTGCACGTAAATGGTGCTTCTGGCGAGATCTCCGCCCTATGACGCCGGTGACGACATCACACTCTCCCATAGTGGATATCTGGCAGATGAGTCTACCCAATTATAGTGGCTCATAAGCCCTGTGATGTCTTGGCTCTCGGTGGCGGCTGTTCCAGTGGGTTGGCTGCTAGAGGATGAAATCACCAGCAGCCTCAATCTCAATTACAGTACAGCCCATGAGCCTGCTACTCCCAAGGTTCCCCGGCCCGGAATCTTTTTCCACTCCATACGGGAAATGGACCTGGACCTCAGAATGAGTTTCTCATGATAAGGTGCCGCCTCATATTTTTGAGCCTCTTTATTTCTGGAGCTTTGATCGATTGATAACTTTCAAACCTCCACTACGACCACTTTCAAGGTAACATCACTTTTTACCTCTCATATCCGTCGTATTACTCTATTCAAAGCAGATCCGTTCCCCAGCGAGTCATGGATGGCCACCTGTATCACCCAATATCTCTACAGACAAATCTTTCTGTTTACTTCATCTGTTGACAAGAATGGAAAATGTTGAACCCCTGAATGCTGATCATGACGATGCTGCACCTGATTAATGTCCAACCCCAATTTGCTATTATTATCCTATCAGTTTATTTCCCTCAAATAAGAGGACAGATGCAGCGTGGCCCAAAACAGGCTTTCTGAGACCAGCTGGACCTTTGGCTTACTCAATAAGAAACGGCTCGGGATAACATTGGAGAGAAACTACAATTACTTGGTGCATGCTGAGCCCGGTCTGGATCTTTCTTTCAATCCCTGGCTGCATGCAAGACAAAGCCAAGGTTGATAATACGCCGCGTTCATTGGGTTAGATACCCAGGTTGTAATTGCTCACATGTTAAATACGGGAACATGTGCTCCGTATTTAAAAGCAAAAAAAGGCCTCTTGACGATTTGAAACTGTACCTTGGACAATGCCAGTCGTGGGTTTTCGTCCGGCCTTGGTCAGTTCTCCATCCTCAACACAGCCCATCCTGGAAGCGAGGAGCTCTGTGCGAGGGTCTAGACCATGCATCGACTGATAGTAAATCGCAGCACTCTTACACCGATGGCGTACCCGAAAGTGCGTCTCTATCTTTGATAAGCGCCGTGACGCGGTTGTAAATTTTCCCATTTAAAGAAGCCTAATCCCCCGTTCTCAAATCATGTCATGACGCGGCTAGCAATGTCATTGATATCATCCATTCAACTCACACAGTGTCTGGATTAGATTTACCGGGGTTTTTAGTTAACTGCTACAGTAAACCTTGAATTATGCTTGTTGGTTGGGCACTATTCCTGGCAGCTCGCCAGTTATCTGCAGCTCAGATCTCGGCACTTGCAAGCGAGCGAGTTTGAACTGCAGTCCGGGTCCGCGAATCTTCTTGTTACCACCGAACCGGAATAACGGGTTTCTGAGACATCATTTTTCACTTTGTTCAAAGACATGATTCATACGACTTTAATTAGCAGTAATGATATACAGCTGCGCAGTATGTATGTCTGAAATACAGCTTTGTGAAGCACTGTCATATAGCGCCAGTTTCCATGAATTCATACTCTTCGAAGATTCATCGCAATAAATAAAACACACAAATATTCGCATCTTACAGTTTGTAACAACGATAAGGCACTCCATGTGCCTCGGCATATTCTCTCAACTGCCGGTTCTTCCAACCGTAGAAAAGCCTCAGGCCCAAGGACACCACAGCTACAAACAGTAGCAGAGCCGCATTGACCCAGTGCCCTGTTGTAAAACCTCCTTGTCGCTCTGATGTTTGGTAAATCCAGACACCAGGGATCTGCCCAAGTCCACCACCGATACTGACATTGAGAGCAATGGCAAGACCCGTCGAGGCCGTTGTGAACACGTTGGAACTAAGCCATCCAAGCATAGGTGGCATACACGCAAACGAGCCGGCGGTTGCCATGATCAGGCCTCCGTACCGGGCTGTATACGAATCAGCGGGAAGAGCGGCTGACACAATGAAACCAACGGCGCCAACAGTTGCAGACATGGCCGTATGAACGCCTCGGGCGTTGAAGCGATCCGCCGACCAAGCCACCAACACTTGACATACTGTAGTACAAAGTTAGAACCCTGACAATTCCAATGTCGTTCGTCAACAACTTACTGTAAGCGATGGCCCACGGGGGGACAGTCATTAGCTGCGCTTTCAAATCGAAATATCCCAAGCCAACAGTGATTGAAGGTGCAAACAAGCTCAAACTTGCAAACGCAGGTCCAGAAGCGAAGTAAATAGCGTAATGCGCATACAACCTCCAGTCCATCAAAGTTTCCTTGGCTTCAGCCCAATTCATAGTCGGGTGTGATTCCTTAGAGCCCTCATAGTACAACCGATGAATCGCCATGTCTTTCTCAGCCTCTGACAACCACTTTGCCCGTTCCGGATAATCGGGCAAGAAGAAGAGGACCAGAACCGCTGCGAGACAAGACGGGATACCTTCGATGATAAAGAGCCAGCGCCAGCCTGAAAGGCCAGAAACACCGTTCATATGTCCGATGCCGTATGCAATAGCGCCGCCGAACTAGATTGCGGTCAGTAATATATCAAATCAACAAAAGAGTCAAACTTACTGCGCCGGCGAGAGTTGCAGAAGCAAGAATGAAAGCAACACTATGATTTCACAGTCAGCATGCAAACTATGCATAATGCGCCAGCTCAGACTAGCAAGCATCGCACATAGCAAGACTCACCGAACACTACGCTCATCATGCTTGTACCAGAAAGTCAAGTAAAACACCAGTCCAGGGAACAATCCAGCCTCAAACACACCCAGCAAGAAGCGCACAGCCGTAACACTACCGAAACTGTTCGTCGCAGCCGTCAATATCGTCATTGCACCCCAGCAAAACATGAGAAAGGCGAGCCACCGGCTAGGTCGTAGCTTCTTGAGGAGCATGTTGCTTGGGACTTCGAAAACGGCGTATGAGACAAGGAAGACCATCAGGGATATGACGAATTGGTGGTCACTCATATTGGTCTCGCGCTGCATGTCGTCGTTGGTCGAAGAGTTGAGAATCATGGCGTTTCCGATATTCGTTCGGTCGAGAAAGGAGAGGAAGTAAATCGCGGCGGATAACGGGATGATGCGCATGTCTTGTTTCCATAGGAGGTCCTTTTCGAGCTGGCTCACGACTTCGTCATAATGAACAGGGACACCCTGAACGAAAGATTGTTAGATACAAGACTCTATTTCGTATGCGCGCATGTAGCGCAAGGCATAGGGAGAGGTGGGTATGTACTTCGTCCTTTCCAAAGGTTGAATCGACATCGTCAACAGCGGCCGGAGGAGGGAAAGGCACCGGGATGTGAACCTTCCCCATCTCAGAGTCCTGCATCCGGCCGTTTGTTTAGCAGCCGAGGGCCGCGATGAAAAAGGTGGTGTTTTTGTCCTGTTGATGGCAGAGTGTTGTAGTCGAGATCGGCAGGAGGGGGCAAAAAGATGGTCGGTCGTTTCTGTCTTGTGATACCGTGCAGTACAGCTAGCTAGTATGCTTCCTTGTCGGGATGATAAGCGATAAGATACGAAATTAAAAGAAGTAAAACCGGAGAATTGTAAGATGAGAAACAAACGCCAAGAATGAAGAAGAGTGGGTTATCCAATGTATATAAGTAAGAGCTCCAGACTCAGACCCTGAAAGACCAGACCGAGAAAGAGAGAGTCAGGTCTTGCAAGAGAGCGGGAAAGAGGGAAGGAGAGGGTGGGTATGTATGGGTATAGAAGGTCCCGTCTTGTTTAAAGAGGGTGCCAGCGGATGAGTTTATTTTTCTGGGCGTTTGGATCTTGCCTCTTTTTGGGGGTCCCGGGGGGCTCCACGATATGGATGTCGAATGAAGATCAGGCAAGGACAAACACAAGCACAGGCACAAGACATCCAGAGTCTTGGAAACGAGAGGTAAGGTAGGTAAAAATGCGGGGGGAGTCACCGGCCTTTTTTACTGTAACAAGCTTCTTTCTTTTGTCTTGATGTCTCTCGCCTCGCATTGCCTCTTCCACTTCCCTCGCTCGGCAAAGACGACTCCACTGCCGATCAGATCACCGCTTGGCTTGACTCCCTTGGTTCCATCCAGTTCGGCATTGCTTCAAATGACTCGCAGTGGCGCCTTCCATGGGGTCTCACTTGACTCTTTTCCTCAAGCCGTTATCAAATCTTGTATTCCCGTTGGCCGTTATCACCGCTCAAGCTCAATGCAGTGCTGTACTCACTCATATCGTATCAGTCACTCAAAGTAAGCTCGACATTTCCCGGTTTGACAACTCATCATTCTCAGTCAGCAGCAATACGACTCTCGTTTAATATCCACGGTATCTCTCTCGTCTCGTTTCAGAACCAGTTACACCAACTCACTATCCATTGTCAACTAAATGTAACTGTGATTGTGATGCTGGCAACTCTTCCCGCGGCACTCTCAAAAATCATTTACACGATCTTCTTGTCATTGACCCCCATGCATGATCCATGATCCATGATCTTCACTCGTATATCCGAGCACACGCAGGACGGCCCAACAAGGTAAAATTTTGAACCAATTCGATTGCTCATTCGCAGGGCTAATCAGACTTGCAAGAGTCTAAAAGAAAGAAAAATCTCATTCATCACAAGCGGAAGCTCCGCTTCACCAATCCTACAGTAAACTGTGACACAAAAACGCCATACCAAACCAAACCAAGCGGGGGCATAAGACAGGGAATATGAAAAAGAGGTGCCCAATGCGTGGATGGTTTCAACCGTAATGGCCCGATTACCTTATATTAAACGGTTTTTTCTCAAGGGTTTTTCATCTTGCTAGTCTCTTTATGAATTCTCTGCTCTCACTTCACGGTCCTTTTTGCTCGTTATACAACTTCAACCTCCGAGACAAAATCTTGAAAAGGCAGATTCTTCGGCTCCGGACTCCCGGAGTGGGGGGTCCGGTGCCGGAACTGCTGGATGAAGATCATTTACCCATTTACAAATCAGTGTCAAGTCTGTCAACCAGTTGAAAACTTGCAGTGTCCTAGTTAGGAATCCCGAAGAGAAACAAGGTCACGAATTGAGTCTTCCCTGTTGCATTAGTGTTACCCACCCCCATGGCACGTCCTCTATCTTCAATTAAACCATCACGAACCTTCCAACTGGATGTCCGACCTCGGGTCCGACCATGGTCAAGTGTTCAGCTGATCAATCAATTAATTGACATCTCAGCTATACTATACTAGACTGCAGGAATATGTATGTAGACTACTAATCCATGCGATGATACATCATGTCGGCAAAAGTTCAATAAACTCCGAACGAGATTCCTGATATCGACATGATCAACGTGTCTGTCACCGTGGTATCAGTCAATTCAACTCCAGGTCACTTGACCACTGCACAATGACGTGAAAGCAGGAAACAAACTGATAAAATTTGCGTTAATCCCGTACATCCGACCTAATCCTCTTCTGTCTCACCATCCTCCTCTGAAGGCCAAACGAACCATGCGAGGACCATGCACATCTTTAAACCAGCAGCAATCCACAAGGCTCCCGTAATGCCGGCCGAGCTCTGCGCAAACAGACCACCTACAAAAACACCTAAAAGAAGCAGCAAAGGTGCAGCTAAACGTTGATTCCTCTTGACGTTGTCCAGCGCAAACAGATCTCTGTCTGAGAACAAGTCACAATACACACTCGTCAGGACAAGACTTGTAAGGGCGTTTTGCTTCAGAGCTCGACTTGCAACAGCCTGCCCGCAGCTCTGGAAGGCCATCAGTACTATGGGCACCAAGACGTTCCACGCAAGTTCATCTGTGTTTTTACCAGGTGGACTGAACGTGACGATGAGTGCGGCTGCGTTGGTGAGCAGGGCTTGAAGGGTGAATGAGGCACAGAGAACCCAACGACGTCTCGGTGAGAAGAGACGGTGGAAGGCGGCGAAGAGTGAAGATCCGATACAGAATGATGCGATGGAGAGTGCAGATTTGTACAGACGAGGACCAGGAGTCGATGTCATGAAGCTTGCGAGACCAAGACCGACATAGACGGTGTTTCCTATTGCTTATTAGCATGTTTTGGGATGCTGCTAAGATGTGTACTGACCTGTCTGCATAGAGACGAAAGTTCCCCAGACCTGAATAGAGGAACTATCAAGGAGTCCAGTAACAACATAACAGGTAAGCAACACAGCGTCTGACCACGAAATGGTTACGTCCTTTTGCATTTGACGCGTCCAAGAGCTTCTCTTTACAGGCGCATTGCCCAGCAAAGGTGTTTCCTCGTCTCTTGCGACAGTGCTTTCGGCACCGCTACCTGGAGTCAGAACCATGATGACCACTCTATGTGAGATACGAAGGTCTCTACGTCGTAATTGAAGGCTATGAAGAAGATTGATGGATCAAGTTGAGAAGAGGTGAGGTTCAAAGAAAGCTTTGGTGCTAGAGACCCTTATGACGCCAGCCGAGCCCAGCGACGTGTATACCCACTTGCGCTAGGGACCAAGAAAACCGCCGAGATGATTGCAAAAACTCAGTCACTGCATTCGGCTTAATTGTCGAAACGAAAATTCTATCCTGGATAGGAGAGTTTTAAGAGGGGTCCTCACGCGATATCTATCTTCTTTTGATTTGGATAAAGTTGTTTTGTTCAAATGAGATATACTGCCAAGATGACGATAGCCAGCCCAAATAGGTGCGACGTCTCAGACAGGCATCGTCATACATATTCACTACCCTCAGAGTGAGAATGAAAAAAATGAAAGAATAGCTGTAAACGTACAAGAGTTGAAAGTAAACGGCTAAGTGATGGGAGCTACATTTCTCCTTCTAAGTAATAATGTTATAAGCCAGAATAGACAGGAAGGAGGGCAACTTCAGGTTACGAGGGTGAAACCCTCTTCTGTTAGCATCCATGCTGGCCATAGCTTACAAAGAGGCAGAAATTCATACTGACAATATAATATTTAGTTTACAATAGAATAGTGCATAAAAAATGCGACTGTTCAATGTTTGCTTTCTGGTAAAGAATGGCTTCTTCTTTTTAAACCAAAAGGACCCTCTCGGGACCATCGTGTAAGAGTACGCCATGCAATAGCACAAATCTCCGTAACAACCCAGAGCTGATTAGTTTGTTCTCATTATATACCATAACTCCCTAACTCTCCCATCTTCTTGATATCGTATCTTAAACCCATATTTTGTCCATAAGTCAGCCTGCTCTCAGTGAACTCAAACAGTATTGGCGAAGATATTACTCAGAGGAACATCGGAAATCCGCTACAATAATGCAAGACAACAAGACGAGTTCTCTTATAGGCTACTTGTCACTAAACTTGAATACGAATCACCAGCCTGCTGAAACAAAAATGGAGGATGCAAGTTCTGCTTTCATTCAATTAGATATTATAGTAATAGTCTGAGATACCAGAACAATTTCCTCTCAAAATGAGGATGCTCAGATGAGCTGATGTTGGAAGCGCTCATCTCATTGAGAGTGAACAATACGAGAGCTATCTCTGTTCCTCACCGTAAGCCTAGGCCTATCTTGAGGTACTGTCATTCTTATACGAAAGCAATCTCATTATCAGACGGTCTAAGGAAGGACAGAAAGGTTAGGTTCCGTGACTGCCGAGAGGATGAAGAACGAAATATTTAGGTCCCGTCGCTTTATGCTAGCTTAGACTAGCATATGGCCCCTAAAGCCTTGAAACTAATTTTTCTGTTACCAAGTAGGGTCTCTGGTCGGTAATAGCTTGAAGATGTCGTCTCTGATCGAATAACTACGACGGCATCGCTTCTCTGATGTTGAACTCATACTGGAACAAATGAGCTGGTTAAGCTCTATGCGACTTCACCCAAGACTTGTGATTCAGGCTATTGTGGTCGGTACGATGGATGGTCCGTTGCTTCCGTCTTGGCGTATACGCGTGTTTCTATGTAAGCGGCACAGCAATCCTGAGCAACTGCAATTAATATCATGAGTCTGAGTTTGACGTTTCACTCCTGCATGTTTTGTGTCTGATTCGTAGAGGTCTTGTAAGAGATAGCCAATGACAGGTGATTCTTTAGCAGAAATTCCCGAAGGTAGAAGCAACATGGGCGTTCATGTTGA
Organism: Fusarium caatingaense; assembly: GCA_013624355.1. Taxonomy (NCBI): domain Eukaryota; kingdom Fungi; phylum Ascomycota; class Sordariomycetes; order Hypocreales; family Nectriaceae; genus Fusarium; species Fusarium caatingaense. The sequence continues at coordinate 39,718 of JABKKP010000448.1, forward strand.
AACAAGGATCAGAGACATCCTCAATATGTCTCCAAGCGCCAACCATGTGAGAGGTCGTTTGTTGATTCTTCTTTTGTTTACTGATTGATAAGAGTGAAGAGAAAGACGGAGGCCTCAGAGATGATCAGGGGCAGCAAAGGGTTATTATTGAACATTCGATTCGAGAATGGAAATTGGGAAATGGAGTTATTGAATATCCATCAAGGGGGTTCTCGACCGCGGCTACACTCGCTTCGGGGTTTAATAAAGATCCGGAATAAAAAATAGAAGTAATAGAAGCTTGGCTTTTCCGTCTATTCCGCGAGATTGGTTTTGGGTCTATAATTAGTCTTAAACGAGAGGATATTCTTAATAGTACTATCTCTTGCAGTTAGTATTATTGGGATGGCTGCGGTTAGCGATTAATAGAACCATTTTTCTCAGTTCAGTTGATTCAGGGTCTCACGTGCGCCAAAGACCCCCCTGAAGCCTCCCGCCTGAATCGTAACCGCTAGGCCCAGTTTGGTCTTTTCGCTTGGCCCCCCCTCCCCTCCTCGCGTTGTTTATCGTTCTGCCTAGTAATATCGTGATGAGAAGAGCGAGGCTGACTCCGATTTACCCAATACACGATCAATTTGAATAGGGGCCAGAAAATCATCAGCTTCAAAATCTGGTTGTGCCTCTATCTTTTCAACTCATCCCATCTCTCTCATATTCCATGTTCTGACTAAAGCATAAACCTACATTGAATCTTAGCGCCGTAACGTCATCGCCTGTCAGCATAACAGAAACCTCCACTGCCTTGGTTTGACTTTGAGCTGGAGCTCTCAATAGCTCTCTCATTCGTATTTTCACTCACTCATCAACCATGAATCTCAACAGATATATCTCCAAGGTCACGAGGAAGGGCATCTCTGATGCTTTACTCATTTTGGCTGTGATTGGCAGTGTTATATCAATCATACTGGTCTTTATCGTCTTTATCGCTGGAACCACAATCATCCGTGGCGATCCTGATCATCTTTTATGGAAGCCATTGGCTCTGGTGTCGGTATGTTTCTCTTTCTTATAACTTTATACCTCTCTTCCGATAACTAACCAATTACCAGTTTGAGGGTATTATCCCTAACAATGACACCTCGCGCTTCTTGGTCAAGTTAAACTGGTATGCCAGTTCTTTCGGATGGGAACATCCCACAGCTCCCAGAGGCCTCCCCAAAGCTGGAATCACTTCTTCTGGACTACGATATCACTCCACTATCGTCAACGATCTCCATGAGATCGCTTCAATTCTTCGGCTACCTGAAGACTCAGTTAATTGCCCACGACCCGGCCCATATGAAGACCCATGCGGGAATATCTTCTTCGAGGCTTGGCGAAGCTTTATGGCTAGCAGCGGACTCCCCATCCGTAGCTGGTTTGTCTGGTTTATGATTGTCAGTGCTCTTTGGCTGGGAACTATGGATATCTTCCGCGAGTGGATTATTCCCAACAGACCTCATTGGATAAAGTGCCGCTGCATTATCGGTAAGCGATGGTGCCCTCTTCCCAAGGGTAGCAAGGAGGAGCTCGAGCAATTCGACGATTATGTCTGGGACAAGGTTCGCCTGTATCACTGGGCTGTCTCAGCCCTCGCTTTCGGCAACGCTGCCGGACACACATGCCTTAACTCGGTAATTTTTGTTCGATACTTGGCGTACTTTGAAGAGCGATTGCCAGATGGCATCAACATGCACGGCAGAAGACGATTAGCCTCGGAGATTCTGCTCTGGGTGGCTTTTGGGATCAAGACTCTTGGTGCGCTCTGCATGGTAGTTAGGTGGAAGCTGAGCAGGAGACCCAAGGGCTGGACGGACGGACAGAACCTTGGACGCATTGAGCGCTCCAAGCCTAAGAGCGCTGGCGGAGGACAATACACTGATTAGATAGCCCTGGATACAGCGACAAATTGTTTATACTTGGTAATAATGGGCAAGGAGTATATAAGGATCTTACATTCAGCTTTGTATTTGAACTTGATAGCCATCAAATTCATGAACAAGTGATATGCAAGGTGATGTTTGACTGTTGATCAACAGTATTAGCTCAATGCACCCCGCAAACCCATCTCCCAATTAAGCACATTGACTACCTCCGATCGTATCAGAGGTCTTGTCTTATAATCTGAGACATTCATTACTACATCGTATCTAACTAAAGACTGTTGGGTGTTTCATAGCAATGCTTGTCTGCTTCCAAGATTTACACCAATGAAGTTTACAAGCATTTTACCAAAAAAATCATGAAGTAGCCAAGACTAGCCTGGCCTTATCTCCCCGCGGGGAAATGCCCTTATAGTTTGCCGATCTCGAAGACCGGGCCGGTCCAGTTACCATTCTGGGTGCTCTATCAGTCTCCGTCCCGGCTTTTGGACACCGGCTCATATAAATGAAGATAGACTTGTTCCTGCATCTAATTAACATCGACTGGAGTTCTTTTCTCCCATCTGGAATTTGGGACTTTCATTCATACATATCCCACCATGTTCTCATCAACACCTTTGCGGAATAGAGCGCTTCGACGACTCGTTTCGAAACAAGTCTCTCACTCATTCAGCACTTCTCCAAGCAAATCTCGCCTCATCACCGTCTCGACACAACTAACCACAAAGACTCTCCCAAGTTTTAAGAAACGTTCTGTTCAGTCAGCTTCTTTCGCAACAAGTGCCGAAGCAGAGAACCAGAACTTCGCAGCAGTTGCAACAGGCGGAATTCCCTACCCCGGTATCCCTAAAATCGAGGATCCGTATAAGAAGCGCCAATGGCAACTCGAACACATGGCGGGAGCCTTTCGTGTGTTTGCCCGCATGGGATTTACCGAAGGTGCAGCGGGACATATCAGTGTGAGAGATCCTGTTGATCGAAACACATTCTGGATCAACCCGTAAGTGCACGTCTCGTTCTGAGCTAGGTTAGTATACTGATATATGACAGAATGGGAGTTCACTTTGGTATGCTTAAAGCAAGCGATATGGTCCATATCAACGAAGACGGTCAGGTAATTGGCGGTAACCGTGTCGCTGTCAACGCGGCCGGTTTTACAATCCACGCCGCTATTCACAAAGCTAGACCCGACGTCGACGCTGCGTGCCATGCGCACTCCAAGTTCGGCAAAGCATGGTCAACATTCGGCAAGCCTCTCGACATGATCAGCCAAGATGCGTGTATCTTCTATAAAGACCACAGCGTATACTCCGACTTTGGAGGCGTCGTGTTTGAAGACGATGAGGGCGCTCGTATAGCTAAAGCTCTAGGTCCCAAGAACAGATCAGTGATTCTACAGAACCATGGACTTTTGACGGCTGGTGGGACTGTTGATGAGGCTGCGTATTTGTTCTCGCTGATGGAGAGGACGTGTGAGATTCAGCTTTTGGTTGAGAGTGCGAAGTTGGAGAGGAATGTTATTGGGGATGAGGCGGCTGAGTATACTTATCGATATAATGCTGGCCCGGTAAGTTGTTCTGTTGAAAGTGAGTGAAGTTTGCTAACTTCGAATAGGTAACATTGTATACGGAGTTTCAGCCTGACTTTGAGTATGAAGTTTGGAAGTCTAACGGAGAGCTTAGATCTGGACTTGACTAAGGGGGCAGAGGGGGAAGGTTCAATAGCTCAGTAGCCAACATCAATACAGCCAGAGCATATGCACATCTTCCGTAGTCACCAATTCTCTCATTGTTTTATCTACTTAAATATTTATATAAACCTTTCAATGGGCATCATTCAAAGCTTAGCAAGTATCAACTCTTCATTGGGGACCATAGCAGTCAAAACCTCGACCGCAGCTCTGCTCCCAGATGATAAAGCCACTTCCAAACGAGCTTTCAACAAATCATCCGCCTCGAAACCTGCAAAGTGAACCCTACCGTTCGCCTCCTGGCCACCAGCATACAGAAGTCCCGCGATGTCTGAAGCCCACCTAGTTTTCGGTGTATCCTTTGGCTCAATTCTTAAAATGGGGTCCGGGATCGCGGTAAACGTGGAAAATACATCTCTCAGATGTGCCAATATCGCCTCCCTCCGCTCAATCAGGTCCTTGTTCCACAGCTCACAGCCTGAATCGCCTGCAACGATACATGTAAGGGCATACACTCCGTCTTCGTCATTTGAGGTGTCGTATGTCTCCCAGATTGGGCCTTGCATGCTTTGGGAATGTCCGCTGAGTCCTTTCGTCCTCCACCAAGGCTGGTCGTATATCAACATTGTCTTGACGCAGAATTGCGAAGGTTCACGATTCTGCATCCACTGCCCAGGTTCTCCAAGGACAGGGCTAAAGTCGATATGTTTATTAGCGGATGGGACAGCTATGATGACTCTTGAGCACTCAAATGTATCCCCATCAGTTGTAATCAAGACACACTCGAAACCAGACGTCCGATCAACAGAGCAAACGCTCTTCGAAAACAGAATAGAGCCTGAGCTCAGGCTTTGTGCAAGAGCTTCTCTCAAGTCTTGTGGCCTTTTCATTCGCATAACCAATTGATTTTCGGTTTCGTCCATCTAGAGGATCTGATTAGAATAAATACCGGCATTGAAGAGCAGACTTACAGATAGGGTATCATATTGATCATGCTCCTTAAAGCCATGCATTATACTTTTGCCAGGCGTTTTCTGAACCATCTCAAGCCCCAGATCGTTCACAAGATTCCATGTACGCGGATGTTGAGCAGGATCAATCCAGACCCTTGGATACTGTGCAGATCTAAGACCATTTTTGAAGCTACCTCCGACTCTGTTTCGCGCTTCAAGCACAATGCATGAGATGCCTGCTTGTTGGAGGTCATGGGCAGCTTGAAGACCACTGAGGCTGGCGCCGACGACTATGACTTGTGGTGAGTGTTTGGATTGAGTGCCGGTCTTATTATATGAAGCCATTGTGTTCGATTTATTATGTTTTAGTTGCAATTAGTTGTTTTTGTGTCGGATTTGGAGCTTGGTTCTTGTCTCCTTGCTCAGTAGTCAGACACCAACTTGATGAATCATCATCAACAGCTTAGGGAATAAGTCAGAACAGGTTTCAAGGTGAGCTACAATTGACTAAACTGAATTGATAAGAACATTGCTCTTAGCAATTTTGAACCTGTGGTAGCTTTAAGACCCCGTAAACATTGTTTTTCAATCCCGAGCCCGGTCCGTATCTACCGAGTCTCCTCCGTATCCTTATAGCAACGTCTTTCTCCACCACTTCTCTTCCTCCTCCAGCCAAAGCCTCACATTCTTCGGCTGAGAAAATCCATGACCTTCTTCAGGCACGACTATAAGCTCAACATTACCACCTGCCTTCTTGATCGCAGTCGCCATCTCTTCAGCTTGATCCAGCGGTGTGATCTTGTCTGAGCCACCGTGCAAGAGCAGTAATGGAGCTGTGATTTTTTCGGCTTCGAAAAGAGGACTTCGCTCACGGCATATCTTGTCCTTCTCGCTCTTGTCTTCGCCGGGTGCGAGAACCAAATGGTCGGTGTAGTCTGATTCGAGCTTGTGCGTAGAATCATCTAGACGCTTGATGTCGCTAACACCGGAGAGGCACACTCCGCCAGCGAACGTCTTTGCATGGCGAGTTAAGCTTCGAAGGGTGTTGTATCCTCCTGCACTGACACCAGTGATACCAACTCCTCCAGCTTTGATCTGGCCACTTTCCGTCAAGTTATCTGCAAATTCAGCAGCATCATCTGAATCTACCAGTCCCCAATTTCCCCAGAGAGCATTGCGATATGCTTGGCCATGGGCACAAGAGCCTTTATAGTTGAAGGCGAGAACAGCGTAGCCTCGTGAAGTAAAATACTGAGTTCGAGGGTTGAGTCCAGGACCGGTGTAAGATGTCGGTCCGCCGTGGCTGGTCATGATCAGAGGGGGAAGATCCCCTTCCGGTGCCTGAAAGTTGGGATTGTGCGGCAGCCAGAGGAACCCATGTATTTCCCTCTGAGGTTGTCCCTTTGAGTGGATGGATTTCAAAATGGGCTTTGAGCAGAAATCTGTAGGAAATCCATCGTCCGTAGAACCTCGCAGCTGAGTAATCTGGCTTGTTCCTTCGACGTCGATTCTATACAAAGCCTTACCAGACGTCTCGCCTGCTCCAATGATAAGAACCGAGGTATCACTCAAGCGAGCTACTGCATCCAGTGTGACTTCTGACAATCGTCCAGCGTCTCCAATGTCCTTCCATGAGTTGGACTCCATGTCAATAACAATCACCCTGGTTTGTCCGAGAATGACTGGTGCTGCGACAAGGAGTCGATCAGACAAAGGTGCGTAGGTGTGACTAACGGCCATCAGTATAACCCTCAGGTTGTAAAGTTTGGGTCCCTCACCATCCTTGGAACCATCGCAGTCCGCCAAACTCGGCGTTGTCAAGGCCATCTACCTTCACTTCATGCTGCTCATCGCTGCCAGGAAGAATGCGGAATAAACGACGGTATTCACCGATCTCTTTACCAAAGAAGAGTGACCCATCAGGTCCCCATCTGGGCTCTGCGACACCTTCACGGTCCTTGCCTGCTATCAAGCGAACATCCGAGATGGAACCTTTGTCGTTCCATGTCGCAGTATACAGTCTCGCTGCGTCAAAGGGTAATTCAGGATGGTTCCACTCCAGCCACGCAAGCTTAGACCCATCAGGACTGAACGATGGTTCGTAATAGAAGTCAGCTGTCTCAAGAATCCTCTTCACCTCCGCAGTCTCAGTATTGATCGCAACGATGTAATTGCGGACGCCATCAGGAGTATCATGCTCATGGTCTTCCTGGTTAGCCAATACCCAGGTACTCTTCAAGTTCGCCTCAAAGTTAGAGTATCTCAGTTTCGGATCGCCAGTCAACTTGGAAACTTCTTTGGTGTCAGGGTTGACGATATGAACGGTGTCACCCTTGTTGGAAAAGATGATACGATCGTCGGGTAGAACAGCGTAAGGTGAGCCGCCATACTCATAAACGGTGTTCTTAGCGCTGTACTCAGAAGGAAGAATTTCTCTTCTGCCACCTTTGAGAATCTCGACGATAGTGGTGCTTCCGTTTTCGCGACTCTCAGTGTAGAAAGCCCTCCCGGATTTGAGCTGTGTCTGTTAGTAGCTGCCGTACTCAAAGATAGTGAGAGAAATTACATTAGATCGAGGTGCAGAGAGGCTTCGAGTCTTGGACACGATAGAATCTACTGAGATGGGTGACTCCCAGTCCCCGTAAGGAGCTGTCTTTTTAGACGACATGACTGCTGTAGTTGTAGCTGGTAAGGTGAGGTCGAGTCACAAATGCGGGGTGAGAGCCGAACAACACGAACTGCAGCATTAAAGAAACAATATGCCAACCCATTCGGGTGCTTACGTTCATAAATATCTCATCGTTCATAATCCTGGGAATGAAATATTTCACTGATCTATATGAAATAACAGCACATAAGACTTATGATGCCCGCTTATTGCCCTTTACTGAGGATGAGGGGCCTGTATACTGCGATAGCAATACTCCGAACAAACGAAGTAACACAAGCCTTGCACGTCTGTTGATAGCTGCCTTGAGTAAGTTCTGAATAAAGAGATAATAGCTGACTGATAAATCACAGGATCTCAAAGTATTGTAAAGTCTCTTTTATTGTTCATGTTTATCGTAACACTTTACCACAGATACCGTACATGAATGAGTCCAGTTCATCCTCATCCACTTTGTGTGATTGGTCTTCTTCAGAGACGTTCACAACGAAAAGGTATCAAGCCCTCTTAAACTTACTTGTTCATTAACTCATTATTGAACAGCCTCAGATAGCCCTAGCCTTACACTCTATCGTACAATACTACCCAACACAAACTTACAATGTCGTCGTAGCAAACTTCGTGGCGTCCCTGACAGCCGCCGCCAGGAACACCATGCAAGGTACCCTTCCATCTTGATCAACAATCATCAAGAATCATATCGAAAGAAAGTTCGATATACGTCATTAATCCACGTGGAAATACTGTACCTAGTGCCGGCATGTACCTCGTGATGTCCCGCCGTCGCATGTCAACACCAAAACCACATGACCACGTGCCGTGATATATGTAACGGTCACGTCAAATGCTGCAGGTACATCAGGCGCGGAAACGTACTCAGTCAGTGTGCTAAAAGCAGGGCATTCTCACCTGGAAATGACCACCAGAGCCTCTCTATCATGGTCATATATATAGCAAAGTGGTCATGTCGCCTGTGAAAAAGTTGGCAAGAAATGGTTTAGAAAAACAGTTAAAAAGTCATAAGATACAGGTATCTATCGCTTGCTTCAAGTATATACAAAGCACCCTGCCTCCCCAAACGCTATTCCAGCTTTCTCCTAATAACCGGTCGCTTCCTTTGACTGTCGTGCATAGGTTTCTGAATCTTACTCAAAGATTCTTCAGGACTCCGGCGTATGTCCTTCTGGACAAAGCCGTCTCGGCGGTAGGTGTTGTGGCTTTTTGGCGAGGGGGAAGGTGAACGACGAGGAGACGGGATTCTCCATGCCGCAATGGACTTGTACTCAATATAGCAGGACGCGATAGTCTCCTGTCGAGGAGTTGGTGTGTCATCGGACTCTGGGGTATCGTTACAGAAATCGAAAGCGTCGCTAGCATCTTCAGGAAATTGAGCAGTAGGAAATTCGTCCTCCTCCTCCAGATCGTCCTCACATCCATACTCGTGAGGTTGCTCCCCCTCGTCCATGGTGTCCAGTGACGACTGGCTCTCTACACAATCCTCGTCCGAAATGATAGCATTATCATTATCGTCAGACTGTGAGGTCTCATCGTCGTCGTGAACGAGTGATCGAGGTAAGTCGGGACGGAAAGGTCCGGACTCGGACCCTGAAAACGACATGGAACGAGATGGGGGGTTAGAGGCGTATCGGTGCGACTCCAGACTGGCTGGGGAAGAAGCCGAAGACTCATCTGAGTGAGCAATCTCAGAGTGGGGCGGCGAGGGAGGCGCCTGCACGATGGACCCTGATCTAATATCAATATCGGTATGAACCGACAAGGGGGTCTTGGTCATGACAGGCTCATCGTCAAAGAAGTTGGCATCATCGACACTGCTGGCCGTGGTGCTATCGGTCTTGACGCTGTTGGTCTCGGAGAAGGAGGATGAAGCAATAGAAATAGCGTCGTGATCACGTTCTCGATCATGACGATCGATATAGTTGGCGGGTAGGTAGCTTGAAAAATAACGGACGATCGAGTCAAAAGATTTAGTGCGGAAAAGTTGAAGAGCATACTGCCAATGCTCCGAGTCCATCAACTTGGGGTTGGCGATAATCTCAACGGCAAGAGATTCAAGAGATTCGTGCAACTCGTAGATCCGTTGTTGTTTTCGCTCAGCCATCAAGCGATGGAACTCGTCGACAGTATCGGCATCGCGGGAAATTTCGTAAACGTCATGATGGAAGGCTTCGGGGTCTTGGAGGTTAAAGGTAAAGGTGTTGTATTGGTCGTGAAGGTTGGTAAAGAGGTCATCCCTCTTCATGCCGAATTTCCAGGCAGGCCAAGCCCAGCCTGGGTCGTCCATGTCGAGGTCACGGTATGAAGTAATGAATGGATTATGGTGGTTCGAGGATTGTATTCGTGTTAGAGAAGAAGAGAGTGTCCAGTAAGAGTGCCCGGGTTGGAACGCGTCGAAAGCTCGTGGGAGCTGCAGAATCTATATCATAGCCATCGCGACAAATTCCTCAAAAGATTTTTCAGTGATCAAGAAAGTATGACACTGAAAGAAAGCAGTAACAAAACTGGCTTATAGGGCTCTTCTGGGGGATTTTAGGTTGTTGTTTTTTTGGTTTTTTGGTGAAGATCGTGTATTTGGGAGTCGGGGCTTGACGAGAAACAGAATTCAGCAGGTTCTGGGGGGGCAAGAGCCATACCCATATCTCAGGGTGCGCTCGGCCCCCAGCAACCTAAAGGCCACGGGTGCAGCCCAAGATGCCTGAGGCAGAAGACGATAGGAGGTGCTATTGGTCGTCAGCCCCGAAAAGCCGGAAACACAAGACTTGCGTGCATAACTAGTGGCCAATCAATGAAATTTTAGAGCGGCAAGTGGGACGAGCTTATGCAATCTCTTGAACTAGCTGCATGATGGCGTCCACTAAGATCTAAGCCCAGCACACCCTTTGATGCCTTCAGTGGTGTTCCTTTGTGAAATTTGCGGCAGATTTGTTTGGGCTCAGCCGGCGTCGGAGTTCCAAGAGATTCCATCACAAACAGCTGTCAAGCCTGTCATTCACACACAAAATCTGGTGAAGCAACACCAAATACTACGCTTATTAGTTAGTAAATCTGTCACAACGAGATGAATTCGAACAAACTTCAAGTTGATTAATTACGGGACACTTTTCACCATTCTTATCGACTCATTCTGACAACAAACTCTCCGCATGACAGAATATCTCCACTCGTTGCCTGTTCAGTTGGGTCACGAGAGATCTAAAGAGGCAAAAATCCACATAATCACCATCACTCATAGAAACTCACGATGAGACAATGACTGACCTAGTAAAATAATGTCTTACCGTTAAAAGCCGTGACAATCTCACGTTACTATATAACATCGCTGCTCTGCTGTATATAACCTGTTCTTCCCCCGGATCTCGATAACAGTTCAGTCATGCTGGGGCTGTTCTTCTCTTCAGTTGCTTCAGTGTCGTCATAGTAGATCCGCCTGAGCAATGTAAGAGTAGTTTATGCCCGGTAGAATTGCCGTCTTCCAGGTGGTTCTCACTGTGCTCGCCTTTCGATTGACAACGTGCAGTCAAAGGGCTTACTGACATTAGAAGATGATCAATCCTGCTTGTTACCAAAAATGCCATGGGATGTTGGCTTGAAGATGTATCTGCATTCACAACTTGTGAGTATCGATACATTGCATCTATTCTTAGGTGAGATGGAATCTCTCCACAGCCACACTCTCGGGGAAGTTGTGGCTATGACATTCGTGTCCTCTTTTCTGGGAACTCGAATCTGCCTTGTCTCTTCTTGTCCAGCCCTACCCGCTTAATGGAGTCCTAGAAACCCACACTCCAAAAAAAGCTCCCTCCCCGTCCCAGAGGAGAGGTTCCAGAGAGGGGAGAGGGGACTTTCCAGGCTGCCACCACAAGTTGGTCTCTGCCCGTTGGCTTCGCTTCGTACCGTTCGTCCCGCTCCCGCTTTCTTTCTAATTCTATCTCCATTGCTTTTTATTAGTTAAAACGACCATCTTTCTCCATTCTTGGCTCATCGGATCAAGTATCTAGTCGGTATTCGCTGTATGACTCGACCCCGAATCTGTCTTGTTCCTCGTGGAGTCTGAGACGCTATCAGCAGGCCTGTCTGTCTTCTTGTCCTGGACCTGACCTGGGCTGAAAGTCCTTTCAACCCTCCTAGAAGAGAAACCCCCCAGCGTGTCCTGTCCTTCTGATATGCCCCGTTCATACTATAAACCTGTCCTGTAAAAGTCCAACGCTGTGCTGTCTCTGTTCCTGCATCTGCATCTCTAATTAACAAACCTATTTATCTCGCATCCATCCATCTCTCTTCTCACCGAGCAGGGTATTACTGCATCTATCTAGTACATACCTACATACCTATTACTATTACTTAGCCACAGCCCACTTCCCCAGCTGCTATTAAACCCTTCCACAACCCCTCGTCTTGCCTTACGCCCAGGTCCGCCTTGTGTCGTACTGTACTGTGCCTTTAGAGTGCATCGCCTCACAAGCGCACCTAGTTTGTCCGATAGCAATCCATTGCGTTGCTGTCTCAGCCCCTCTTACTCATACTTTCAACGACTTTTATAATTTTCAGCCTGGCGCAACATCGCACTTCATACAGGCGGCTTCATCGTTCACGAAGCAACCGCACAAACTCAATTTATTTTAGAACATTTTTGTTGAGCCTGCCATTCGTAAGCGTTTGGTTGGCTCATAATCTATAGCAGGTACTCAATTACTTTTTTTTATTTCATTCCTTACTCTGGGCCTCGCCTTCCAGGCTCCTACATCTTACGCTCAGGCTGCTTACCAACATCAAATGGCGAACAGAGATAGCCAAACTCATGGCTGAACCAAGGCTCGGGCTCTCTGAGGCCGTCTCGGAGGAGCGTACCGAGCCGTTTTCACAGTCCGAGATTGACGCTCGCTTCAAGGGTGTCCGCGTTGAGGAGCCGGTCCCTACGTCCATCTCTTCAGCTGTTTCATTAGACGAGCTTCACGTTGAGGATCACCACCACAGACAAGGCATCCGTATCCTCTTCCGTCCTCTAGCAAGCTTCCCTAACTCGCGGTCTGTGAGTCCTGGCAGTGACAGTTGCCAGTGGCTCGCTCTCCGCGCCGAAGTTGCCTCACCAGAGCAGCCCGAGCCTTGGTTCAGCCATGAGTTTGGCTATCTCTGTTCGCCATTTGATGTTGGTAAGC
>JABKKP010000450.1:0-17346 GCA_013624355.1 Fusarium caatingaense
GGGAAGGGGACGGATTCCTTTCTTATATATTTCAATGCCAGGCTTTAGAGTTCTTAATTCAGGGAAAGTGAGTACAAAAACAAGGGGTTTGGTTTGATGGATTGCGATACTCTGGTTGATGCAGATGAGAGACTCTGGTTAATGGCCGCAACACTCAACTAAACTTCGGAAATCTCTTTACCACGCGACATCTTTGACTCATTTTTCAAGAGAAATGAGAATAATTGGCTACTGTAGGTTCATAATTGCTGTTACTTTGGTTGATGCGCTCGTCTGAGCCCCCTTTTTGATGGTGATGCTGGATGCATGGTGGTGATGGCCTCATGTACGGTTGCAATGGTGTTGCCGCCAGCCTGGGCCAGATCTAACATCTTGACAAGAAACATATTAGATATTATTTGGACTGATCACTGCATGTGCAATTATGATTGTTCTATATTCTGATGGCCAACACTGACGTCCCCGTTCCCAGCCTTGGATTTGCTTCACTTCACGCCTTGAATCCGAGGCAAAATATTAACTTCGATAAAGCACATTTAACTTCAGCTCACGCGAATGTTGGAATATCCAAAGTTGAATGCGCAAGAGGCCTCCGCGATCAATGTCATTGAGAGCGAGTATTCTCTTTGTCTAAAGCCATGTCTGCTCCGAGAGTTCAGGATAGCCCATCAAGCCTGCACTGGACCTCCGATAGATGGGTGGGACTTGCAGTATCTGGTTTTCTCAATACGATAACATTCGTGTAGCATCTACTAAGTCAATGTATTTATTAGACTCTGATTTCAACACTCTCTCTAAGGCTGCTAAATTATTTCCGTTAAGAGTGGCTAGGTAGATAGGTGGGCAACAGAACAAACGACCCAAGGCTTAGGCTACTAAAATANNACAAAGTGACCAAATTATTTCACGTCTTGCTCTGGTAACCAATTCTTCTGACGGCCTGGCGAGTGGCATGATGCTTGGCTGTAAGTCCGTGAGCCTCAGTGGTGTGACCCGAAAACGGAGCATCAAAAACATGCAATTATTAGATCGGTAGACCCCGTCAATCTGGAACCAATTAAGGTTACAAACATTGACCATTTCCCACGTGAGTCTGATACCAAGGTCTCACCACATTGGCATCCCACGTCTGGTCGTAGTCATGACCCCTGCAAACTTGACCTCCTCCCCGCAAATCAAGCCCGAAGCCGCCCGTAGCCTTAGCCGGGACAAACATCCATGAGATCAGATCAGATCATTCGGCATCTAGACCATCTACGCATGACGCTACTGTACCGAGGCTGTGAATGGAAACACGTATTTGTTGAGACAAGTTGGACAAATTGTTTAGTCGTTGATGAGACATATTAAAAGGCGTGGACCCCCCCACTACCCAACGTCTATCTGTACCTGATCGTCCGCCACTTGCGTCAACTCTTTCAACATCAAATTACTTGACATAAATCTCCGAATTTGGAGTGAAACACCAAAGACATACAGTGCATACATATAAGACACCATGTGCATCGTACTTCTCACCACTTCGCATCCCGATTATGCATTAATCGCCATCGATAACCGGGATGAGTTTATTCTTAGGCCTACATCGCGGCCACATTGGTGGACACACAGCACATCCGGTCGACCAGTCTTGTCATCCCGGGATCTTCAACGGGCAGAGAAGGGGACATGGATGGGATTAAGCAAAGACGGTCATATGGCTGTACTCACCAATTATCGAGAAACCGACATCAAGGACCAGAATCATCCTATTCATGCTGCCAAAAGCAGAGGCGGTATGGTCACTGCCTGGCTGGGAACGCCGCCTGAGGAGAGTCTCAAAGATAGCGTGCACAAACTTGTTGAGAATGACGGTGTTAAAGGCGTCGGGGGATTTTCCATGGTTTGCGGCAAGTTGAGGAGGAAGACTCCTGGGATTGCTATCATTAGCAATAGAGCAGGCAATGTCGATGAGGTGCCTATCATTGCTAAGGAGCGAGGTGAGATGTGGGGGTTGAGTAACACAGCATTCGATGCGACAGGAAAGGAGGACGAATGGGCAAAAATCTCTATTGGAAAGAAGCTGTTCCGCGAAGCTATCGACAACTCAGTATCCAACAAGTCGAGCCAAGATGAGTTGGTTGCCACTCTCTTGGACGTCCTCAGCACCGACACACTACCAAGGAACGAGAACGCCAGTCTAGTCGAGTATATCAACGAACTCAAGAAGAGCGTCTTCATCCCCTTGATCGGCGACGAGAAGCATCGAAAAGCAATGGAAGCAGCCATGGCGAAAGGACCTGGCCAATGGGCGACAGACGATCAAGCAGCAGCCGAAGAGCTCATGTCAGAAGGACGACCGGACCCAAGCACAACACCAATCATGGGCTTCGAGACGGGCATGTATGGAACGCAGCGACAGACGGTGGTGCTGGTCGATTGGGAGGGTAACGTCACGATGGTTGAGAGGGCGCTTTGGGACGGTAATGGTAATGCGGTGCTGAAAGGAGAGGGAGACTTGAAGTTTGAGTTTGCGATTAATGGGTGGGATGATGAATTCTGTAATGGAAGCAATGGAGTGAACGGAGAGAGCAATGGGCATCTTTAGATGACACTGGTCAGGAGTGTTTGATGAAGACAATGACTGGATAGGTTAGAAAGAAGGCTGGGATTAGACTTGGGAATGGCAGGCAGTGACGCCTGGAAATAGAGATCATTGCTTGGTAACTGCCACCTGCCAAAGTCTGGCAGTACATCTGCCTGGTTCCCTTCCGCAGTGCCACTGCATTGCCAGCTATCTGGTAGTTCCTGAAATTTCGGGGCGCCAAAATAAAGTGATCTAAGTGGTTGTTTATACTGACGTAACTGTACCAATTATTTCGTCTCTTAGGCTGCCGTCAACTGACAATCCAGGCAGGCACTGGGAAGGTAAACAAAACAAACATCAACAACAACATCGACCCGTGGAATCTTCACTGACCATCCACTTACACTCGTTTCTCATACAATGTCTTATCGTGCTGCTTGCGACTACAGTCTCCTCATCGCAGAATTTCTTGTCTGCCGCTTCATGATCCTGTTATAGATAACTACCATCACGCCGTACAGTCAATGCAGCCGACCAGGGTGTGCGTGTACATCAGATACATCAGATCCCGACCATTTGACTTTGCTCAACTTCGACAGATTCAATCAACAAGTCTACCTGCTAGGCATTATAGCAGCTTTGAGATTTAAGGTATACCAATTCAAAGTCCGTCTAATTGCTGGTACCTTTGTGCAAACCTGCGTCCATGAACTTGAGTTCAGGGGCCTAGGTCTCGACTGTGAATCAGAAAGACACTTCGAATCAGAAAGAGAATACGAACCAGAGAAAGACCCCGACTCAGAGACAGACTCTGACAAGGACAATTCGAAACCATCACAATAACTACATCGCTTCTACTCGACAACTTCTTGATACAATGGATACCTTTCGTGCCGGGCTTGAGGGCAAACGCCTACCTTCTTCTAAACTACGACTTCCAACCACCAACTTCCGATCTAAGAGAAAACGACCTGTCATATCAGGACCCATTGGACCCGTCAAGAACTCTCGAGGAGCAGACTTTGTTCGAAGTGACACACTCATCATTGTTCCCACAATCAAAGACTGTTGTTCAGACGATTCATCGTCCGACAAAGAGAATGCACAAGCTAAAAAGACCACTCGACGCATCTCTGCAAGCTTCTCGACTCACGGTTTACTTGCTAGCCCTCCTACTGTTGCCAAATCTGGTCTCACTGCTACTACATCTCATCAATCGCTCTTGACTGCTACTCCTGTCAAGCCTCTCCCGACTACCGCATCTTTCACCAACTTTTCTAGGAAGACACTAGCCAATAGCTCTAGCTTCGGTGTATATTCATCCGTTGACACTTCGATTCAAGACGAGAACGTCCCTCCCCTTGATCACAAAGAGCCAGCTCCGCCCTTTCAAGGCATGAACAAGAGTCGACTCCCCAAGTCTCGCACGTTGACGGTTCTGAGCGAGATCAAATCTTCTATTTCTCGACCACTGAGCTCAAAGTCGTCAACTCCTCAACCTCAAACTCTTGCTGATCAATCTCGCAAGACGTCTGCATCTTCGACGAGTAGTCTACTCTCAGCTGGCACTTCGAAACTTCGTCTCGCACGATCTTCTTTGACTTCCATGTCGGCATCTCGTTGCAGCAGTTCGAGCACCATGGAGACACCATCGGATCCTCGTCAGATCACCAAACCTCAACCTTCGGCATATTGGTCTGGTCGCTTCATGTCTCTGCATGATCGCTTTCTTTCTGAGGATTACGATAATGAAGATGCATTCTCACCAAGCTTTTCACCTGGGAGCAGCTACCAGCCCTATTCGATGAGACCAGACTGTTTTGCTGCCAATGCTCGCCCGACACATCTTTCCTACTCTACCACGACGTCAGCTCTTACAAATCTGGCAGGCACGAAGCCACGCGAACCACCGAACAATAAAGATGCTCGATGTTTGCGAATCTTCCAACATCTCGAAAACCTTTGTGTCACCAGGGAAGCACGTCGCTCATTGTATGCTTGGCAACAGACATATGCCCGTCGCATGAACAAACCAAATCTTCTCCCACAAGGAGGCAGTATAGAAAACACCAGCTTGATGGGACGAATCTTCAGTGGAGGCAACAACACAAGCTCCAGTGTACGACGAAGCTTACCAGTCATGAATGAGCCCTCAGGTCTACCAGTCTCCAAGAAGAGAAACCCTGCCCTTGCTGCTCGAGAACGCGAGAAACGACTCTCCTTCAACTAGAGGTCTTTGTTCAAAAGGAAGGAGAGCACCCGACACCATTTGTATTCTTTTTTTGCAGGCTTCTTTGTCATCGGCTGATTAGGAAAAAAGTGTATGAAGGCTGAAAAAGGATATGTTTAAGCTCGGATTGGTATTGTGGCACACTTTCTTTCTTTGCTATCGCTTTGTTTATGAATGGGGGATGACATCGCTGTGGGATGGAAAAACATTTGGGTTCATTAGCGTTTCATTTTGTATCATGGTCAAGTTCCATCGCCAGCGGAGGCTTATAGAGATTTTAATGATAATTCAATAATAGACTTTTGGTACTCATCTGCAGTTTCTCGTGGTGTGATGTCACATGTGCGAAGAGTAGCTGAGCCTTGAGCGTGTTATTTATATAATATCGATGCGACATGATGCGCATTATAGCTAATGGAATAGCAATCTCTCCGGTTCCCTCAGTCCAATAAACTTAACGCCATGAACTCCAATGCTATCCTCCCCATTCTAGTCCTTTTTCTCTTCATGAGAGCTCATTCGGCACGAGATCACAAGGCCTGTACGTCCATCTGAGCTCACTCTGCCTTCTTACGAATTCGCAGATAATCCCTGATCTGCTCATGCTTGCTCGCAAAGAACATCCCCTTGACATCATTTCGCCAGACCAAAACACCCACTTCCTCCGCGAATCCTGCCACGGCAAGATACTCCTTCTGATCTTCGAAATCCTTGAACAGGAATCCGCCTGTTGTCTTCATACGTTCGTTCTCGAGCTGCCATAGACGGATCTGGTCGACTACCGTGGGTGGAAGAATGGGCTTGTTGTTCAGTGCTGCGCTGCGACGCATTTGATCGTGTGCGTGGGCGGAGAGGTAGGAGATGATTTGTTCGGCTGTGATGCCAAAGTTGATGGCTTGACGGATGGATTGACGCGAGATTCGACCGGCGACCATGTCTGGGAAACGCATTTGGAGTTTGGTGAAGAGTGCCAGAACGGCGATTTGGAGCGTGGATTGGGTGTAGGCGTAGATACGATAGTTGGTCTCGATGATTACGCTGCCGCGCTGTTCGTTGGCGGATGCTGTTGTGCTGCTGCCCGGTGCGCGGGATTGGCCTGGTTGCAGGGCTGCTGCTGTGGCGGCTGCTACGCCATCGCTGATACTGCGCAGACTGTTGCCGCTGGAAGTAAGGGTTGTGGCGAGTCTTGTAGGAAAGAACATGGAGCGTTTGTGGTTGGGAATATATATAAGACCAAAGTCGACGAGAGACGGCAGCATGTTCTTGCGCTGTTCCGTCAAAGCATTAGTATCGTACGCACGACCAAGTTCCATACTGGCCAGGACGAAGAGGAAAGAAAGCATATCAGTAGCTTCGAGACCTGCCATCTTATTGACATCCATAGCCTCGAGCCAGAGAAGCAGAAGCGTCCACACTTGGGCATTAGCCTCCTGTAGCAAAAAGGTGAAGCCAGCTTGCGTAATTCCGATAGCACCACTAGGTCTTCGATCAACGAGACGGCCCGCGACGAGGAGTTCCTTCACGCTCTTATTCGGTCCAGAAGATTCGCCCGTGCTCTTGTATCCGACACTAGACACGACAAAGTGCAGGATGTCCTCCCACTTCTTCCTAGCATAGCGGTCGAGGAAAGCGATGTCGATCTCGGGTGGTATTTGTAGTGTTGAAGGCACACCGAAGGAGTTGTGTGAGCCACCTCCCGAAAGCGCGAGTCGTAGCGAAATTTTAAAATTCGAGGTAAGGTGCATTTCCTGCGGTCGTTCCTTGCTCGGCGTAGTAATAGTCACGATATGCAATCCGCGCAGGACAGCGAGCGCCTGATCCTTCTGGCGCTTTGCGCTGGGCTTTACCCAGTCATCGAGATCGCTTAGGAGAATCGGTTTAGGGAGGTAGAGGATGCGCATGACAAAAGTCTTTGCTATAGGGGAAGTTAGTACAGCGCGCGCGCAGGTTTGAGACGGGTAACACGAACCAAGATGGGGGAGCATGCGACGGAAAATGGCGAACGCGGTGGAGGGCTGCTGGTAGAGTTTTCTAAACGTCGTGCCGGGTAGCTTCTCGAGATACTCCGCCAGTTGGAGTGAGGGCGCTGGGCTGACTGACATGATGGGCGTGTGCTCAGTCAGTCAGTGTTTGTGTGTAGATGCTATCTCATGACGGGGGTCAATGTGCGAAAGCGATTGAACAAAAAGGTAAGTGCGGGGCGATAGACGGTGTTGGTGTCGAATAGTATATACGGATTTGATGTTCACGATGGAAGGAGCTATGAACAGCTCTCTAGGCATCTTTCCATCTTTTTCGGGTTTAGGTTTCCCAGGGACGCGGTTTTAGCGGGAAAAGCCCGGTAGATTACGTCATGCATGCACCCCGGAAGTCGATCCACGATCAGCAGCTGCCGATTAATTGTATGCGATGCAAGGTAATTTTCTCTTTATTATACCCTGCCTTATACAATTTGGGAGTGCAACTGCCTCTGCATTGCATGTTGCCTGCAGCATGTGATTGACTATACTGTATGTAATATAGGGTCTGGACTGGCTTGGTCACATACTGGGTAGGAAGAATTGTTAAGGCTGGCATAAAGTGATCAAATTATTCATCTCTTATTCTTATGGAAGCTAATTCATATGATGTAAACCGACAAGTCACTCTGGTTGATTCCAGATAAGTTATCTTAGAACTCAAAAACCAAGCTCATGGATCCAGTATGCCACCTCTCTTGCGAGTGACCTCCATGTTCAGCAAGTTCCACATCGTGATAGCGAGGATGTATACGTAGGCAAAAGAGTTCTCAGGAACTAGAGGGCTAGCTTTGACGAGCGAGGTGATCCATCTGGGGAAGTAAATATGTAGCGGAGTTATGTCATCGTTGTATGGTCTCATAGGTGTTGTAGCGAGTTCACCGGATTGTGGCCGACTGGACAGACACGGAGGGCATACAAAAGCTACACTCGCGCAGCTACTTCCTTGATCTGGAAAAAGCTGTCCGAAGCATCACAGTTGAAGGACAGTTGCGTTTTCCATCCAATGAAAATCAGATGACACACGCAAGGAAGAGGTAGCGACGAACCGCTGTCGTCTTTCGCGAGGCACATCAGTCACATCCTAAGCAATTGAGATGCTCTCGAAACCGATTTGAAAGCAGTGTCTTACTCTATCTCCCCAGTCTATTATTGTTCTGGATCCAAATGCCATGTATCACCAACACGGAATCCCTCAGGAAACGGATCCGTATGATCCAGCACAACCTGCTTGAAGCTCGTTATCCAAGCCTGCCCCTCAACAGACGGATATACAGCAGAGTAATCCCCAACTTTTGTAGTTCCCTCCACTCTTCCAATAAACTCCGTCCCAGTGATACCTCGATGATAGAAGTTTTCTCCCTCCTTTAGTTTCCCTCTAGCATGCAGAACGGATAGTCGAGCGCAAGTTCCTGTTCCGCAGGGGCTTCGATCCAAGCGTCCGGGAGAGACAACGACTGTATTGTTCGCAGCCTTTCCATCCTTGTACTCATAGAGGGGCTCCGTGAACTCGATGATTGTGACACCATGGATTCCAGGGTTCTCGGGATGGACTGGGTCTGTTTGTTCCATCGTAGCCCTCTTGATGCGCTCTCCGACTTCCACCAACTTGGCTCCTTCAGTGCTCTTGATCTTGAGACCAACTGATGCAGCATCGACCAAGACATAGATCATACCTCCGTAGGCAATGTCGACCTTTACTTGCCCAAGTCCAGGAACATCAATCTCCTTATCCAGCGCAAACACAAACGCCGGTACGTTATGAAAGCGGACACTCTTGCACTTGCCCTTCTCACACTTCGCATACGCAGTAACCAACCCAGCCGGCGCATCAAGCTTAACCACCGTCTCAGGCTCTTTCATCTCCACCATGCCTGTCTCTAGCAAGCAAGTCACCGTTGCAACGGTATTTGCGCCAGACATGGGTGGGTACTCTTCATGCTCCATGATGATGAAGCCATAGTCTGCTTCGGGGTTTGTTGGAGGAAAAAGAAGGTTGTGACACATTGCTGAACAGCCTCTTGGTTCGTTGAGCAGGAGGTTGCGGAGGTGGTCTTCTTTTTGTGAAAAGTATACCATCTTCTCATACATTGTTTTGCCGGGGACATCGCGGACGCCACCGGTTACGACGTCGCAGACTTCGCCGCCGCAGTGGACGCCGACTGTGTTGAAACTGCGTTTGTAGGGCATGTTGGTGAGGCTGAAGTAGAGCTGTACAAGAAAGATGGAGATATCGAAACTGTCATCTTTGTTCTAGAAACATTTTCTTTTATATAAATGACTTACATCCTCTGATTCCATACATAAGTGTCGGAAACGACAACCGTAGCTTGTAGTCTATGTTCTCCATCTTCACGCCGTAATCGGCACTTTAACACGATTCGTTGTCCATTCGACCTCCGTACCTTATCTCAAGCTGTCCCGCATGTCTATATGGGACTTAAATTACCCGCCAGCTGCCGATATAGGTAGGTAGCAGAGAATAAGTGGTGCGCTAATTCTACCGACACTTTAGACGCCCGCCAAGTGTGAATTCGCTTGATCAATTCAGGGACCCGTCTGGGGTCAAGGACATCGGATCTCCATCCGTAGTGGCCATGCATTCAATGTGGAACGATCGACGCCGGTAACAGACGCCGATAAAACGCTCAAGCAAAGCGAATTATCGTTATTATCCGGTTCTTCTGAAGCGGCAAGAACGTTGAGTATTTTTCTTGGAATATGACCTGATAATTGAACTAACAAGACCTCGGCTGTAACCGAGTGTTGGTTCGCGGTCTTGACCTGCATATGCGAATCTCGTCCCGCACCCGCACCTAGTTTGATCGTCAACTCTTGGCTATTGCCGACTTGTTCCCGCAACGCTATCACCATTAGCTTCGAATTACCTAGAATTTCTCCCACTTTACGATTGATCTAACAGTATAATTCCAAAATTCCAGTAGAAGAAATGGCAGGAATTCAGCACGTACTTATCGAGTTTCCTCCAAGATCGACATTGGCAATACCCTTGACTCAAGCAAGACACTGCCCTTGATAACTGCAAGGATATGTCTGCCGTCTGGACAACATCACCTTGGAATCCTTCCATATCACATCTGGTGGGCTCCACTATGGATGCTTCGTTAGGCCGCGCTTACGCCATCTCATCTCCGTTCCTGATCTAAGTACCGGCCAGTCCTCGTATTCTTGATTCCACGCAAGCGTCACGTCACACGAGCAGCGACTTTGTCAACTTGATCATGTCGCTGGCCTCAGCACTCATTGTTAGAGCCGGGCAGATTGTAAGAGATCCCCCACGGGCTCTGATACGCTTGGCTATCTTTGCTGCGTTTTCGTTTCTTTTGATCTTTGTTACTTTGAAAGGCTCTTCTAGCTTATCGTATGGCTGGGGCGTTGCACCGATAAGCGAGGCTGAGCTGAAGAACATCTCTCTAAAAGCGAAAGAGTTTAACGAAAGCCCGGTCGAGGCTCCGTATAAAACTACCTTTTGGGAAGTTGGACAACGGTCGAGAGAGTTGAGACAATGGTTGGAGAGGTCTGATCAAGTTGGGACTTCTTCATATACTGGACAACAACTGCACGATGTTATCGAGACGACAGCACAGGAACTATTCCCGTTCTTGAAGAACCCACCACGCAATCCAACAACGAAGACGCCGTTGACTGACTTAAGACGGTCCTTCAAAAGGGGATCGAAGGGAATTGTCATCCCCGTCGGAGGTGGTGAACAATCTGTTCGGTTTGCCGGCCATTTGATCGTCAGTCTGCGAAAGGTCTTGGGCTCTCGACTACCGATTGAGATCGTGTATGCAGGAGAAGATGATCTACCAAAGAAGGATCGCAACAGGCTCTCGAGCTTGGATGGCGCATACGGTCTCGAGTTTGTCGACATATTCACCATCTTCGATGATACGACTTTGAAGCTCAAAGATGGAGGTTGGGCTATCAAGGCTTTCGCGATGTTAGGTTCTCGCTTTGAACAGGCGATTCTCCTAGACGCGGACGCTGTTTTTGTTCAACAGCCAGAGAGGTTATTTTCTCAACGAGCATACAAGGAGAAGGGCGCCCTTCTCTTCCATGACAGACTTCTTTGGCAACATGCCTTCAAGTCACGCCACGAATGGTGGAAAGACCAGATCAAGGTTCCAACAGCAGAAATGAACAACTCCCTCGTCTGGACAGAAGACTACGCCGAAGAATGTGATTCCGGAGTCGTAGTACTCAACAAAGGCCGTGTAGACACTCTCGTCGGTCTGCTGCACGTCGCATGGCAAAACACGCACGACGTCCGCGAAGAAGTGACCTACCGACTCGGCCACGGAGATAAAGAGTCTTGGTGGCTCGGTTTAGAACTCGGTGGTTCGCGGTACGAATTCGAGAAGCATTACGGCTCGATGCTAGGCTGGGGCAAAGGTGAAGACAAGGTGTGTAGTTTTGTCATTGCGCATACAGATGAGAAAGACAAGTTACTGTGGTACAATGGAAGCTTGTTGAAGAACAAGAGAGTGGATCCGGAGGGGTATGAAGTCCCAGAGTATTGGATGATGGATGGTAAGTGGCACAAGGGTAGGACGAAGAATGATATGAGTTGTATGGATAAAAGTGAGGTTTTGAAGTTGAGTGCTAAGGAGGAACATGTATTGAGGGAGAGTATAGATGTTGCGAAAAAGGTAGATGAGGCATTGAAGAGGGGTTGATGATGTATATTATTGTTTAGGATATAAATGCGTAGTATAATACTTTCTTTCTTGGCACATTCCAGTCTTCAATATCTAACTAGCCGCTGTCAAACAACTTGGCGTTTTCTGTATGGGGTAAAGATATCGGACCCTGATCCGTAGCCGGATGCCAATGCGGAGTAAACGACACCGGTAACGGTTACCGATGAGATATCCCTCCAAGTAATATGGAGAAAATATCTTCAAGTCAAGCCAGGAAGAATAATACTGGACAATTAATTCTTGGTGGGTTCACGCGAGTGAGTTAATAGAAACCTTGGCGTAGATAATTGGATGACGCTGCTGACGGTTATCATGATCAAGCCAAGAACCGACTCTACCCCGACCTCGCATTTATAAGCTCAGTAACTTGCGATAAATAGCTCTGCGCCCATCGCGTCAACTAAACCGATAGCCTTTGTCTTTAAATTCACTTCAAGTACTGCCAAGCTAAACTCACATCATGACAAACGGCCTACTCATCCTAGGTGACGAGGAGATCCGCAACCTTCTACTAACTCTCTCGAAACCGGAAATTTTCACATTCAAAACAGCACTGGAAAAGGTCCTTATCGACTTCTCCGTCGGCGGCGAAGGCCGATACCAGCCCACGCCAGATTTCGTCAATAGACCGGAAGGTCAAAAGACTCTCTTTCGTACCTTTACATCTCCAGATGGCGTAGGCACCAAAATCGTCGTCACGCCAGCGCCTATTACAGATGAGAGTGGAAACACAGTGAATCGTCCTTTGGGTGGTCTCCTTTCACTATGTGATTCTGCAGGAGTACCGACGGGTATACTCAACGCTGCTGAACCGACAGGATATCGTACTACGCTTTCTGCGCTCATTCCTTGGACATGGAGACGATGCACAGAGAATATTGTTGTCTTTGGATCGGGGAAACAGGGCCTATGGCATACACGGCTTGCTCTGGCGCTGAGAGGCGATGAGATTAAGAAGATTACTATCGTTAATCGATCCGTTGGCAGGGCGAGGGATTTGGTGAAACAGGTCATGGAGGAGAATGACAAGTATTGGAAGTCTGAGGCGAAGCTGGATGTGCTTGATCCTACTCAGTCAGGCTACGATGAGGCTTTGACGTCACTGTTGGGCTCAGCGGATGCAGTATTCTGTACCGTCGGTTCGACAAGTCCTCTATTCCAGCTCGAACAGATACTCGGTGATGGATCACGAAGCAGATTACCCTTCGTCGGAGCTATCGGTTCATGGCAACCCGACATGATCGAGTTAGATC
Organism: Fusarium caatingaense; assembly: GCA_013624355.1. Classification (NCBI taxonomy): domain Eukaryota; kingdom Fungi; phylum Ascomycota; class Sordariomycetes; order Hypocreales; family Nectriaceae; genus Fusarium; species Fusarium caatingaense. The sequence goes on from JABKKP010000450.1 coordinate 12,792, forward strand.
CCGAAATGCTCCGCCACGCAGCTTCGCGAGACGATTCATACAGTCCCCGCGGCGTAGAAGGAAGCATACTAGTCGATGACCTCCAAGAAGCACTGGTCAAGTCTGGAGAGGTGATACAGAGTGGCCTCAAGGAAGAGAGTTTGCTACAAGTGGGAGAGGTCCTAGACTGGCTTGACGACAAGTCTGAGAGGAAGCCTGAGGGAGGTGTTGAGAAACTCAAGACGTGGATTAGTGAGGGGTTTGTAGTGTATAAGGGTATTGGAGTCAGTGTGACAGATATTGCTGCTGGTAACGCGATTCTTGAACTGGCTAGGAAGCGCAATGTTGGGACTACTATCTGGAACTTTTAGATCAACACGAACAATGCCAAAATGATAACGCGTTGACTCTAAAGCACCTCGTACACGTGTAGACCTAGTCTTGTGCGAGTGGTCTGATCACGGATCGAATACCTTAAATGGTCACTAGTCCTCTGGGTGCAATATATCTGAGAATAATGGCTCACCGTAAAGACAAACAGTACTAATCGCTCTAGTTGGTATCAGCGTTGCTGTATATTATTGGAGGTGACTCACAAAGAGGCCTCACCAAGTGACCTGTTGGACAACCAGGCCATCGTTTATGATGAGTTACGTACTAGCAGGTGGGCTTTGGACGCAACGTTGCGGATGCGTTGCTCACTTGACATGCTGTTGGGAACACAGTACTGTGTCGGAGCGTAGACCAATATACAATAACCCCGATGCCGACTCTATTCTGGTAGGCAAGATACGGTTGGCCCTTCTAGACATAGGAGTTCTTCCTCTGCCCCCTTTGACTAGATCCCTTGCTAGGTTTTCAAGCTCACTCTTCTTCTCGTTCTTTTTCTTTCATCACATATATATGTCGGTGAACTCCCATGACATTCATAAGCACCCATAGATTTCTTGATTAAGTCCATGACTCCCTCTACGGCGCGTTGAACAAGACAGCCAGCAGTCGGGATGAGTCCACAACCTATCAAAGTCACTTCTAGGTTGGTCGCCTGATGCTTATGGCGCTCTACAAACACGCGGTTGGTTACCTACATATATTGCACTTAGATTGAACAACCACCGGAAGATACTATCTACTTGATACACATGCCAACCTATTATATCCGTCCACCAACCAACGTTGTATGGTACTCAAGTCTACAAACACTCACTTACCCGCTACTCACAACAGCGCCAAGACCATACTAAACAAGCTCAATTCACAACTCAACCTAGCCTTCTTAACACGATCCATAATACCACTGAAGAATCTCACCCGATCCGATTCTCGCTGTGATTTACGCTATCGGGAATAATATTCTGACATGTCCCTTTTTTTAGTTGTTGGTAGTGGGGTCTAGACCATATCCTTGTGACGATGCTACAATCTGTGTTTCGGAAACGGGTGAGACAGGCGGTTTGGCATGACGCCCGGACCGGCACTTGATCCTGAGATAATTTGGTTTCTGACTTGCAGATTTCAAGATCGTTACAAACTTAATCGATTAAATGTCTCATTTGAAGAATCTGAACATATACAGTTGGAGGTCGTTGTTGATAGCTGGCTGTAGTAAGACTCACAATCATCCGGAGAATTAATTAGAGACTCTTTAATCAAGAACCTTGATGTTCCTCTGTATCAAACATATTGAACAACCGTAAGCTACAAAACTAACCGAAACAGCAACAGGCTGATACACCAAGGACACGGTCCACATCTTGGCTCAAGCATTAAGATCGCAATCATCCCATGCCCCTGTCGCCCTAATAAACACCAAACCCAATCTTATAAGTATACAGCAGTGTCTGCTTCACAATGCTTTACCATCCCTTCTCACGCCGTTCCCTTGTTTCTCCTTCATTCATTCGTTCATTCTTTTTTTGCTGTACTTTTCATTAATTCACGACACGCTCTTTTTATTTATCTTCTCCGATCTGGTTTATCGTTCATCATGAAATTGCTTGCTGGTCTTGCTTTTGCCTCTGTGGCTGTTGCTTTCCCTTTTCCCTTCTGGGGCCAACGCGCTCCTACTCCTCTCGATGTCGAATTGCAGTTGCAGGGCAACTCGAAGATCAAGGCTACTATTACCAATAATGGTAGAAGCAACTTGAAGTTGCTCCGGCTTGGAACGTTTCTTGATGAAACTCCTGTTGAGAAGGCTCAGGTTTACTCTGCTAGTGACTTTAGCGCTACTGCTGGTAAGTTCCGAAGATGAGTGACCACATTGGGTAGATGCCGAGTATACGATATCGGATGTCCGAACAGTACCAGAGTTTGGCATTAACTCATTGTCTTCACTCATCCTCACTTCACGGGACACAAACTAACACTGGACAGAGAGAAAGCCTGTCCCTTTCGATGGTATTCGCCTCTCCATCGACACCTCCATGCTCGACGACACATCCTTCCAAAGAATTCCCTCTGGAGGCTCTACCGAAGTCACCTTTGACATCGCCGAATTCCACGACCTTTCCACCGGCGGCAAATTCAGCATCTCAACCTCTGGCGCCCTCTCCTTCGCCCTCGAAAACTCAACGGAACTCATCGGCTCAGTCCCATATTACTCCAATCAACTCGACGCTGAAGTCGACGGCCCCCAAGCCTTTTCCGTCCGCACAGCCTTTCATAACAAGAACAAGCGAGCCCAAGTCCAAAGTGACTGTTCCGGAGACAGACTCGCCGTCACCCAGGCCGCTCTGAAACAATGCTTCGACCAAGCTGTTAACGCCCAAAACGCTGCTGCCAGCGGTCCAGCCGAGAAGCTGGACGAGTTCTTCAAGCGCTCTGACCAAGCGACACGATCAACCGTGGCAGACGTCTTTTCCAAAATCGCCGGCGCGTGCGGAACCATTGATTCAGGAGATATGCGCTACTACTGCAGCGACCAGTACGGCGCGTGCAAGAACGGTGTTCTCGCGTATACTGTTCCTAATGCCAACTACATGTCATACTGTGACTTGTACTTTGATCGTCTGCCCGCCACGACGCATAGCTGCCATGGTCAAGATAAGGGTAACACCAACTTGCATGAGATGACGCATCTGAATCAGATCAAGGGTACTTCTGATTTTGGTGGTTACGGATACAGCTTTGTCCGTAGCTTGACGGCGGAGCAGAACATTAACCACGCTGATACGTATGCTTTGTATGCCCAGGCTGTTTCTCTGAGTTGTTGATTGGGTGGTATTCGCAGCACAAGTGTTAGTGGGAAGGTAATGACGGGGTTTTGCAAAATATTTCGGGCTATTTAGGATACACAATGAATGATCATGGTTTGAGTGCAGTACTCATTAACAATCCATCATATTGCATGGCGTGAATCGCGATTTGTGCCTGTCATTCGGCGAACTAACACTTGTTTGAACAGGGTAATATATCAGAAAGTCTTTGCAAGCTTTGGGATGCGATAGCCCAACACTCGATCTGAAGGGACATAAGGTGACCTACTGATCCTGTGTCCAAAGCCGTCGGCGCAGGACAGCTGTCATCTTATATCCAAACTTAACGATGTGACGTAAAACATTTCAAACAACCAGCATCTGGGAATACCATCCCGGACAAAGAAAAGTTTAGACACTGACAAGTGGACTCGCGCTGAAAGAGGAACCAAGGGTATCCTCGCCTTGATCCGACACTAGTCGAAAATGTCGGCCAACATCACCCCGAGGCTGAGACAGCTGGACCGTGAGGAAAGCACTTACCTTGAAAAGCTCACGCCGTTGAAACGAGACGAAAGAAAAGGTGGAAACAGCAAAGAATAAGTCGTGCTGGCATCTGCAGGGCGGCCGGAGACTAACCTAGGCCAAGGCACAAAGAAAGCGGTTCCCGGGAGCAGGGGTCCATCGAGTTCGGTCGGAAGATTAAAGATCTGGGCTGGGCTGTCAAGACTCCAGAAAGGGCTGATCAGGCACAAAGAGATTGCCCAGCCCAGAGTATCGGGCAGTTAACGTCGGATCGAACCGAAGCATTCCCACGATGATCACTTCTGGGGACTTGGACTTGAACTTGTTCCAGGTTTCACGTGTGTGAGAGCACCCAAAGAAGTTGAGAGGTTATGATTGGTCTGAGACTGTCTGTTTTAGCGGGGATGGACTCGACGTCATCGTACAGAGAGGAGAGGTCCTTGCAGCTTTCGTTCAAGGATGGCATCTGGTCAGAGCGAGTCAGAAAAAACATCCCGAGTCCCCGAACAAGTTTGTTATTTTTGACTCAAGAACTAAAAGCTCACTTGATGTCGCACAGGCATCATGGCGGCAGTTGACGATTGGAATTTCCGTTCAATAGACACCATAATTGTACTTCCCAAGAATAGCGCTGCATCCATCACAAAGAAACGGACGGACGGTGCCGTTGTCGGTGGAGTATCCGTATTTCAAGTCCAGAGCTCGGTAAGAGAAAGACAAAGAACTGAGGCTCGTACTTTAGCCTGGTTCAGGGGAGGACCCTGCAGGCTGAGAAACTTTGTTCGTTGTGGGTTCTTGTCTTGTCAGTTGTTATCATGAAGATGGAGAAGAGCCCGTTGATGGAGATGCCATTTTTA
>JABKKP010000451.1:0-22983 GCA_013624355.1 Fusarium caatingaense
CCCGAGGCCCCGGCTTCGATGGTCGTAGGCCTTCCGATCCTCGTGCCCGTGGAAATGGTCCTCCCCCCGGACATGGCCCTCCACCTCCTGGACCTTATGGAAACTACCGACCCGGCCCAGGCCGCCCTCCTGGTCCCCCAGGTCCCCCTGGCCCTCACGGACCACCAGGATCCCGTCCAAATGGACCCCCGAACGGCCCTCCTAATGGCCATCCAGGACAAATGACGCATCGCAAACCCGTGCCGGGACCTGCGCCGGGACCTGTGCCACCAGGACCTATGCCTTTCGAAAACACCAAGGGAAATACTATGTCCGGCAGCAGTGGCATTACTACGAATGAGATCATAGACCACTATGCGTTTGATCAAGGCCGCCAAACGCCTCGCCAAGGTACCCCCAACTCTGAAAGGCGACCGCCCCCGCCCGGCAGATTGGAGAGCCAGATGAGTAACCAAAGCAGCCACTATGACGACAATTCGCCTACAACTAGCCTCAGGAACTTTGTAGACACATACGAATACAGCGAACCTAAGCCTCGTGCTGGTGTTCTGAAGACCGTTGGTGGTGCGGAAGAACCAGATGGTTCCCGGGATAATTATGGTATTCCAGATATTAATTTTGGCCCAACTATCAACTATGGAGCCACTAAGGGCAGGCCTCATACTCCTGGAGGCCATGGACCAACACCCCCTCCTCACAAAGCTTCCGCTTCTCAGGGATCTCTGGGTCACAACGAGTCCCCAGAGACGAAGCGTACTATGGCATGGTCACCAGGTGCGACAGCTCCTCCGGCGAGCTCTCATGGCCTTAGTGCTGAGGAGTTCGTGCAACAAAGAGCTGCTCATGCCCGTACCACATCTGGAAACAGCATGGGCGGCAATCGCTCAGGCACCCCTGGCCCCGGAATGAAGCGAAACAGTTCCTCCGATATGCTCCAAGCTGTTCAGAATGGCCGACACTCTCGCAGCACATCTGCCGATCTGCTCCAGCGACCTGGATCGCGAGGTGCGAACTCGACGCTCAATTTTGCAAGCTCTGGAGAAACCTCGAGTCATCTCAGTGCTCGAGAACAGGAACATGTTGCCCGCTTGACTGGTCAGCCCCTGATCAGCATGCCTGGACACCAAAGGCAAGGATCTCAGGGTTTCATGCCCGGTCATCAGAGACAGGCTTCATCAGGATCGGGCTTAGTCGGTGCTATTGAAGCTCGAGAACGGGAGAAGCAGCAAATGAAGCAGGGGATGAACAGCCAAGCCGTTCAGCATGCGATCAATCAACGTCAGCATCAACAAGCTGCTATGGCTTATCAGCAGCAGATGGCTCAGCAACAAATGGCTCAGCAGCAAATGATGCAACATCAACTTGCCCAGCAACAGCAGATGGCATACCAGCAGCAGGCTCACCAACAAAACTACCAACAACCTTACCAGCAGCCAATGATGGGCGCTGGTAATATGCCCGCATACAGCCCTATGGGACAAGCCCCTGGCCAGTACACGCCGGGTGGTTCATCGTATGGAGCAGCACCCCAGCAGGCGGGTGGTTATGGACAGGCGAACAGTTTCTCCCGTCCGATCCGGGCTGCGCAACAGGTTGATCCTCGTTTCGTGCCACCTCAAGGCCAATATGGCCCGTCGGATGGGACCCAGCAGGCTCGTAGCGTGCATCCCCAGTACCAAGGGCAAGCGTTCTAATCGGGATTTGTGAAGAGGATTTTGTGAAGTCACTGCATGATGACTATTTTATGGGTATTACATATGGCGACTTAGATTACAAACGAAATGGACGCATCATATGGCGTTTTGGGCATGTAGGAACGGAGTGGTATGGCGGTCATGGGTTGAAATCAATTTGCATAAACTCTTGGGCATACAAAGAAGAGCTGCATTATCTCGGGATGTTTCGCATTTCTATTATCATGGATACAGTTTTCAGTTAGCATTTCTTTCTCCTTACAATACTTACACGATTAACAACACTGTATGCCATTTTCTGAGTGAACTTTCCAAACCCTTGTTATGTCCATTCTCGTATATAAACTGTAACGGTCAAGTCCAGCTCAGCGCAAAGCCCAGATATCTTATTTCGTGCATGATGTTGTTGGGCTTATATCGATCTGAGGTAGCAACCATCGTAATCGAATCAAAAGCTATCAGGTTGGATCGTGGCGAAGCGTGGGCTAAGCTGAGACCTTCGGCAGGCGTCGCTGTCCAGTGACTTTGCCTGACCCGCTCAGCTCTGAAGGAAAGTCTCGAGGGCAAGTACTGCTAGTTGGCGCCTGACAGGCTGACGTCGACGCCTGTAGTCGTTGGTTGTTTATTGTGAGAAAAGCGACAACTTGAAGCGCGTGACTTGAGCGCGCCTCGAGTATCATTTCCACGCGCCCGTGTTACGTGGATTTAACGTGATGTGACCTTGTTTTGTTAAATCATGAGCCCGACTTTTTTTTTGGTTGCTGAGGCATCCATAACGTGTTGTATGGACCGTTTCCACTCTATTAAGCAAGGGGTCAAATAGCAGGGTCGTGACGGCACTCAAACGGCGTCTCCCCGCTGCGATGGGACGTGGGACGTGGATGCCCATGCCCATGGGCGCCCGGGCTCGGGATTTAGCAGCCTGGAACTGATCGCTAGAGGGTGCCTAATCCATAGGCAATTGGCCATGGGATAGGCCAGAGACCGCTATTAGACCAGGTTCCGATCGCTGTCAACCAACCAGAGGCAGCTGTTGCAGTTTCCTGGAGGGAAGGAATTGTTTGTCGTGACGTCCCTCGTCCCTGCCATCCAATCTAGTCCAAGTCATACCTACTACTTGAACCTCAATAGTCCCTTGTCGTTGCTTTTTCCATCTTGTCCCCCTCTCTCTGGACTCTCGATTCTTGATTCTTCAACCTCCTCTTTTATTTACTTTTTGCATATTCACTAGATTCACGCTGTTAAGCCCGCTTTGCGATTCAACCGCACCGAGACATTCAAACATCCATTCGGTTCTCCCCCGATATCGAAAAGTTACCCCAACCCGTATTCAAAGTAGGACTTTCCAACTTGTAGCGTTTGCGCCCGCGATCGCCTCGAATTATTACAAGCCGAATACTCTGCCTGGCATTGGCTTTTGTGAAACTTCACGACGGCAGTCTTGTATTGCTTCGCGGCGTAGGCTGCTTAGGTCGCTCCCAATGGACGGCGACGAGCCAACGCAAGGTAGGCTTCCTCTGTCCCGTCCACCCTCTTCTCTGCCTGCGCTGACCTCCTCACGGAAGCGACGCAAAATGTCATTGACCCGCGCCGTGTCGGCAAGCAAAACTCGGGCTTCTCAGACGACGATATCTCCGATATAATATGCGTCCTCTATCCACATTCAGAATCGGCCCGCATCGAACTTGAACGTCTGGTGAACGAAAACTCCCCTCATATCATTGGCAAAAACGAAGCGGACGGTGTCGAGCCTGATTATGCCCTCGAAGACCAGGCGGGTCGATTCCTCGCCAACCCAGAAGGCAATGGCAGTCATGCTATTATCCTCCGACTGTCGTCACAACTCAAGAACCCGACTGCTGGCTTCGCCTTTGGTCGCAACCCCTCGCGATGCGATGTTGTATTTGTAAACGATCCCCTGAAACGAGTCAGCAACATCCATTTTCGAATATACGTCAACGAGTATGGCACTGTCATGATTGAGGATCAGTCAACAAATGGCACTATAGTTGATGGCAATCACTTGACTTCCAATCCTACAGCTAAAGGAAGGTCTGATCCGCCCACTTTGAGATGGGTTCTCAGTTCTGGCTCGATCATCCGGGTATACCTCCACCAAGAAGCTAGAGACTTGACTTTCAGGGTCCGGATACCACGGCGTGATAACGAGTACGATCAAGCATATACCGACAAAGTGGAAGCCTTCTTTACTCGTCACGGAATGAAGCGCACGAATGATACCATTACCCCTGGACCCGGTGGACATGTTGATCTCTTCAAACTTCCGGCCCAGAATCAATTTAAGAGAGAAGAGACGGACGAAGTCACCCCACCCCCGTCTCATAAATCAAACAAGAGACGAGAGGGCAACCGTGAATGGACAGGATCTGGTAAGTACAATCGAATCGGGTCCATCGGAAAGGGTGCGTTCGCAGTTGTCCACAGAGTCACTTCTAAATATGACGGACTGCCCTATGCTGCCAAGGAAATTGAGAAGCGTCGTTTTATAAAGAACGGCGTGCTTGACCAAAAAGTCGAGAATGAGATGAAAATCATGCAGAAGGTTCAACATGTAAGTCTTGCAACATACCAGACTCACTCCCATGGCTTCTAACGTTTATTTCATAGCCTCATATCGTTCGCTATATGGAGCATTTCGAATGGGATGACCGATTGCTTATCATTATCATGGAGTTCGTCCCTGGTGGCGACTTGGGTAAACTCATCTCAGACCACAAAGCCATCAGAGAAGACGTTGTCCGGACCATGTCAGGGCAGCTTCTAAGTGCTTTGGGATACCTCCACGCCAACAATATTACTCATCGCGATGTCAAGCCAGACAACATCCTCATCAACTCTCTCAATCCTATCGACCTCAAACTTACCGACTTTGGTCTGTCAAAAATGGTGGACAGTGAACAGACTTTCTTGCGAACATTCTGTGGTACTTTACTGTACTGTGCCCCTGAGGTGTACACAGAGTATGCCGAGTATGATGACAATGGAGTACGTAGCCGGGGTAAGAAGATGAGACGTCCTCCCGGTCAGAGGTACAACCACGCTGTTGACATCTGGTCTTTGGGCGGTGTGCTGTTCTATGCTCTGACCGCATCGCCCCCTTATCCTGTCAAGAGCGGCATCAGCTATTCTGAACTGTTACACAAGATCATGACCACCCGATTGAACATCTCTCCTTTGCAAAGAAACGAAGTGTCAGACCAAGCTATCGACTTTCTCTGTAGAATGCTCGAGAGACGTCCGGAAAATCGAGCGACAGTGGAAGAACTCGAAAGTCACCCTTGGTATACCGGCCAGGAGTCAGTGATCAACGCATCTCAATCTTTCGACGAGATCTCGGACGACGATATGTTCGATAACTTTTCTCAGCTACAGGCCCGGCACTACGAGGAAGACAGAGTTAGCGACTCCATGGGTGAGGAATCTGAGAAGGAAACTACGGCAGTGCTGCCAGAAACAAATAGGCCCAAGCTTTTCGGGGAAGTTGGTGCCTCCGCTATTGGCAGTTCTGGTGTAATCCCAGACGAGTACCTCAACATTGAAGAGAGTCACGCTAGTACAGGTGAAACTGAGATTCCGAATCAGGATGAAGATGAGGCTTACCAGTCAGACGAAGATGCTACACCCCGGAGTAGGAATCGCCGAACATACCGTCAGAATAATGCTTCTATGGATCAAAAGCAGTCGGAGGATCAACTTCAAAGCCTCGTTGAGAATGTGGCATCGCAAAGTCTGGGTGGCGATGAACCCAGTGTGCAATTTCTTGGAGCTTCCCAATTCTCGTTGCAATCTTCAGAATTCAACACCAGCAAACGCAAGCCCCCTTCTTACGACACTAGTGATGAGATCGAGGAGAGCACGCCGCGCGGAAAACCTACAATGAAAAGATTAAAGTCTGACAGTAACACTGAAGACCTGGCAGATGAGGTCGTTGAAGAGTATCAACTATTGGTTCAAGTCCCTCCAGCTGGGAGGCCGTCAGGACGCCAAATTGACCAACCTTACAACAAGACGTGCTTCTGGGAGCAAGACAAGAAGACATGGCACTTCAACTACCCGGAGTTAACCCATCTTCAACACAAGGCTTTTCAACAGGCGGCAAAAACCCGGGACGAGAAGTTTGCACCGGGCAGGAGTCCGTTATGGGATCTTGCAATGAAGTATTTCTCTCCAGTATCAAAGGCTGGAACGCAAATTAGTGAGACGAGACGGAGCTCCCGAACACCTCAAGGCACGACAGACGGCGCCATTGAGTACCCCCCTACCGCTGCTCCTCCAGAGGACTCACAAATTCCTGACACAATGCCTACAACGCACACGCAGATCATCGTCCCTGTTCAAGAGCCAGACCCTAATAAGAGGCTCGTTGGCGTTGTTGACTCTCATCTCGATTCATGTGTTTCCGGCATTAGTATCCCTATCACCGACACTTTGGTCTCCTTTGGTCGTGGTCCAGCCAATACTGAGCAGTTTAGCGACATTTACGAGTCTCGAGTACCTAAATATGCTTTCAAGCTATTACTATGGAAAGATGACGACAGCTTTGATCCTTCAAGAGACCCGTCGAAAGTGCCTCCTCCTTGGCTTCGGGATTCAGGGGATCCAAACGAGTATAGTTTCTATATCTCGACAAAAGCTTCCGTCGGTATCAACATCAATGGCTATCAGCTTCCCTCGTCAGATCCCAAAAACCACAGCGGCCCCTCACATCATTGGACTCGTGTCCACACTGGTGATGTTTTGACGATCTGGGGGTCCGGGGATAGAAATGGCAAGCAAACACAGCTTAACTTTCAATGTTTCTGGGGTGCTTCTTCTCAGACGCGTGGCGAGAAAAAGGCTTTGGAACTCGCACCTAGACCACTGGCGCAGAAGCTAGACGTCGCTTGCCAAAAGGCGGAGAAACGAATCAAGGATGCCATAGAGAAGAAGAAGCGAGAAGAAGCAATCAGTGCTGATTTACAAGAACGCGCGGAGAACATCGACAGAGAACGAGCACGGAGTCAAGCTTTCGAGATGAAACGACAAGAAGCTCTTTCATATTTTAGCTCGAAGCAGATCCCTTTGTCACGTATGGCTTCAACCACCAGCGCGCCCCTAACGAGCCATTTCCTTGGAGTACCATTGCCTCGCATAAGCCCCGGCCAGGAAAACAGTTTTCAAATTCAGTAACACGACATCAGCATACATACATATATGTACAATGCACTAGAAAGGTATTTTGTTTCTTTTAAAGCTCAGACGCTAAGTTGGCGCCCGGGAATTGGGAAGATGGAGCAATGATTCTATTTCTTTATATTGTCCTTGACGTTTGACAGGCATACGGGCGTTGAAGCGCAGGATTGCTGGCCCTGCAGGTCACTCAAGTGGTATTCATTTCTCTTTCCTTTTAGCGACGTTCGTGATGGTTCAGGCGAAATGGAGGGCTTGTCTAGACGGGATGGTCCCTCTTATCACGGTATCTTGGGAACGTACATTCGGGGAGAACAGATATTACACAAAAAGGCATCAATATAATGTTAAATGTTGACTACAATTCCACACGTTTGTGTTCGACTGGTAAATAATACACCTGTAGACCACTCGCACATCTCAAGAGCATGGGCACCACGTTTTTGGATAGCATTTTGTGAATCATTATTCCTATACACATTACTCATTCAATCATATCGCCTAATAATACAACGTAGCAATCATTCGTTCCAAGAAAAAAACCAGGCCGTACAAGCATTCCCCTTCATTTCGACTCATTATCATGCCTCTGACAGTCCTTTTCTTGTCGATCGACTTTTCGTAATCCAGAGCTTTCCATCCAGAGGCTCGATCTTCATTCATTCGACGTTCGTACAATTGTAAAAGCATTAGTGGCCGCGGTCGTGTTTCAACAGAAAGCCTCGTGACAAGGCTTTCGCGTGACAGTTTGGCGACGTAACAGTAGGTATCGTTGCGTAGAGAATACCTCGGATATACTTGCTGATCAAAATAATTATTCTCGCATTTGATAATGCGTGTTGTCGGTCTAGTTGTCCGACGTGCTGGAGTGTGACTCCAATGATTCCAGATCAACATCACCACTGACTGGAGAAGCAAAATCGATGATAACATTAAACTCTGCAAAGAATGATGTCAGTGACATGATTTGTACAGACGGGTTTACATGTTACTTACCAAGCAGGTCTGTAGGGCTTTCAGGGGAAGAATCACCGATAGTTCCCGGCTCTTCAACGGTTGGGATAGGGTTGAAGGCATTCTTCCAGATAAGTTTATCAGACGCTGTGGATGAAGACGATTCGTGGCCGCACTTGAACGACTTCTCAGATCTGATAGGAGAACCGCAGTAAGAAGCTTCTGGATGACTGCGCTTGCGGGGTGTGTAATAAGGATTGTTTGCAGCTACACCACTGCCTGTCTCGGTAGCTGACCCTTGGTCTGTGCAGCTATGCAACTCAGGTTCCGTAAACGAAGTATAGGTGTTGGAGGAACATTGTGATCGCTGAGGACAAGGAGTGGTCTGGCTGTCGGTAAAACTGCGAGGGCCAAAACGTTCCTAGTTGTCTCTGGCAGTCTCGTTGAAGTCGTGACCAGAAGTGCGTGGGCTCGCTCGGTTACCTGGAGGAACTGAGGATGCCTTATCCTTTTTGAAAAAGGAGGAAAATATGCTTCCAGGAGAAAGGCGTGATGGGAGAGAGGTGCTCGATTCTCTGTGATGATTATAGTTGTAAGGTCGAGGTGTCGATGCCTCGAAGTCTTCATCAGTGCCGTAATAGCTACGGAAAGAGTTCTCTGAATACTGGTCTGCATAAGAGTATCCAGGGCTTGAGAAAGTATCCCAATGCACGTTGCCATCAAAGTCCTTACTGAAAGCCCCTTTAGAAAAGCCCATTGAGGGTGACCCAGGATAGCTATCTGGCACGTGCAAGTGTTCACGGTGGAAACCAGGCGCCGCCATCGAGGGTTGGCCGTAGTGTGGGTGCAAATATTTGTCGTTAGTTTCTCGAGTATTGTGAGGTGCAGACTTCTTGCGAGAGATGAGAGGAGACCCCGGGGCACGAGGGTACCTAGGACTTTCAGACTCCGAGAAGTCATCCCCGTCGTGCGGCAAGGCTGTACGAATGTCGACAGACTGCTTGAATCTGACAGTTTTGCTGCCAGAGGACTTGGAAGAACTTGGGTCAGAACGGTCAGAGTCGAGAGAATTTTCACGAACTGTAGGCGACCCCTCTGATGTCTCAGCTCGGGCTTTCCTAGATCCATCCGAAGAAGATCGCTCACTGCCCGCCAGTGCAGATTTGAGCACGAAGTCAGCTGGTGAATCTTTGCGGGACTCATGAGCTTTGGTCTCGACCTTGAAATCTCTCTTCTTGGAACGAAGGCTGGGAGTCGGGGTAGCTACTCTTGAGTGATGGCTCGACGTGGAATCCTCGACGTAAGGAGACTGGTAGTTTCCATTTACCTTCACTTTCTCGGTATTAGCACTAGAGTCTGAGCTGAATTGCCCAGACGACTTCCGCTCTGCTCGACGGTCAGAAGAACTAGTGCTTCGCGAGGGACAGTATGGCGATTCAGGAGACACTAAGTCATCATTGGATGCAACGATGGGGACTCTAGGAGTACGCGGCTCTCGTCGTCTTCCACGGGGTGTTTCGACGCTCGAATCGCGTTGCTTAGGCTTGAGCTTGACTTCGTGTCGCTTTTCGCTGCGGACCTTGTCTTTGTCGTTCTTGCAGTTCTGATGGCGGTTGACAATAAGAGAATCCAAGTCTTCTTCCGAGTCAGAGGGACTTGCCACTTCCATATATGCGTCGACTCTTGGTGCGGCCTTCAATGCATTAGTAAAGGACTAGAATAAGTGTTATTTGAAACTCACGATGTTGATAACAGAAGTGTCCGGAAGGCTCTCATAGACTTTAAACTCTTCGGTGCATGAGCCACAATAGTTGACGAAGATAGGCTCGCCTGGCAGTACCGGGTGCTCTCTATGGAATGCCAGGGATCTCGCACCTCCACAATTGAAGCAAACGTGATACTTCTGGACAATACCTCGGTTGTACATGTCTTCCCGACAGCTCTCGCAGTAGCTGATCTTGGGAGATTTCTTCGTGTTGTCCAGGGGCCATCGTTTATGGAATTGCTGCGAGCGAACATTCCCACATCCTGAGCAGACATGGTGGCGTGGGATACGTTGAGGACTCTTGGCCTGTTGGGCATGGTATCGTCGCTGCTGATTGTCCGCAATTGTGCTCATGGGCACGACAGCACCATGAACAGGTGTGGTTTCAATACCACCTGGAGTGTTCTTACCGAGGGTCGACTGCGAAAAGTTGCTAACCGACCCAAGCGAGGGCTTCTTAACGTGCACCTTGCTATGCTTAATAGCTTTGTTCAAGGTAGAGTTGAGTCGGTCTTGGAGGCGGCGAAGGTCGCGGCGCAGGACTCTGCTGTCAGGTTCCGAGGATAGATCAGCCATCTTGGCATCAATATGTTTCTGCAGTCGCTGTATGTCTTTAGCCCAGGGGTTAGGTGCCCCTGTGGCATGAGACTCTGGCTCAGGGGTGCTTGTATTGCATCTCTCTGACGAGATCACATTGTTGTTAGGGGCTGTAGAAGTCACTGGGACTGTCGCCAGACCAGGAGGTGGTTGTGCCACGACATGCGGGGGCATGACTGGGTTGATAAATTGAGGTGTCTGGACTCGAGCCATATGGTTTGGCTGCAGTTGCCCGTAGTTGATCGGGCTGTGGTAGTACACCTGTTGATGAGGTACAGGCTGGCATACTGGAACTCCAAAAGGGTGGTTCAAAGTGGGAATAGGCAATGATTTAGACTGAACAATGTTACAAGGCGGTTTCGACAAATGAACAGGAATGCGAGGCGGAAATGTTGCAGAACTTTGTACAGGAGGGATAGGCAGCTGAGTAGTCATGTTGCTAACGTTTGATCGACGAGAAATTGAGCGAGAGGTTCGAGAACGAGTCGACTTCCGAGGGCTGGATCGAGATGAACCTCCCGAGTGACGTCGGCGATGTTGCTTCTTTCGTGCAGGGCTCTTCTTTGAAGAGCTGGGAGACGCAGGAACAGTCTGGTGAGGCGTGGGAGGTCTTTTTGAGAGGTTGCGGCCACGATGCGGTTGTCGTCCGCGTTCGTCCTCAGAAGATGAAGAGTATGGTTCATCAGACTCGGATTCGTCGCTGGAATCAGTGTCAGATGCATAAACGACCTTCATGCGAGCAGGACTCTTGTTGAATGCAGGCTTCATGCCACGATGAAAAGGCAGACCAAAAGCGGCGCTCAAAAGGTCGACTTCTGGGCCTGCTCGATGGCGGCGGCGCCGCAGGGACTTGCTGAAGAGGCCCATTGTGCCGGTGCCAAAATACGGCGCGTGAATGAATAGTGACAAGAGATTCACTGCCCAGCCTCGATGACGAATATGGGTTAGAAGAAGCAAACAATAAAGGAGTTGGTGATTATGGTATATAGAACAATAATCTGGAAGGAGTGTGGGTGGAGGTGTGAAAATGGAAAAAGCGTCAGGCCGGAGAAAAGGCGCGTAGATAAAGCGAGATTCTTACGCAAGAGGCAGAAATATTTCATTCGGTTTCTTTTCGCCTCTTTCCTTGATTTTTTGCGTGCGTGTGCGTGGAAGGTCGGATATTTTGCGAGTTGTGCAGCTGTTGGCAACTGGCGAGAACTGCCACTGGCGGACAGGTAAAGATTCAGGCAACCGTAAGGAGCAGATCCCCAGCCACTATAGATCCGATGATGTAGTGATTAATCTCCGTCTGTAGAAAAGTAATAGGCTCCTAAACAGTGTACGCTGCACCAAGATGTCAGTCAGCCTTGACATCACTCGTCCTGAAGTCAAGTAGACCTACCCCTGAATCTTTCTTCAAAAGTGCTCTATGAATTCTGCTGTTCTTCGAGGACGTTCAAGTCCCTTCCTGAATCTTTAGGTTGATCCCTTGACGAGGTAGAGAAGATCCCAAAAGTCAAAAAGACAAAGTCGACGATAAGGGTGCTGACGATGGTAATGAAGAAGAGAATGGAAAGGAGAAAGCGAGCCACTCTTATATATACGACTCTATAGTCTTGAGATATGTGTCGCGAATGCCTAACATCGTGCCTACCTAATGGAAAGATATTCACAGCGTTCAGAGCTATGCTTCATGCATTGCATGATCTTAACCCTTTTTTTCTAGAATGCAAACAGAAGCATTCTTTTTCTCAGGCATGCAAACCCGCATAAGCGGTTTATGCGAGCCTTTGTTGCGTCGTCCTTACTTTTATCCTGTGTCACAGCAAACACTCATGCAGGACGTACAGTGACGATAATTTCGTTGAGACAAAGAAGTCATTCCTGTTTCTGTACTTTCTTCTTCAAACGGGCAAATCTCTTACATTGATATACATCTTTAATTCGCTTTTGTCTAAATGCGGGAAACATTGAAAGCCCTGTATTCTTTCTTTCTGCCCTACTTCCAGCAAATCAAAATCAAATTAGTCCAAGCGGGCGGCGGAAGCAGCTCGCTTCTTGAGTGCCTTCTTCTTCTTCTGTCCCCGGCTGAAGCCGCCAGCAGCGACGTGGTTGCGGCCAACGTTATCCAGATCCTTGACCTTGTAGATACGGATAATCCAGTTCTCACTAGTGAAAGCCTCCTCCAGTGTATCAAGGGAAGGTCCCTCGGAAGGCAAGGCGGTGTTTCGAACTCGATCAACAGCTCTTCCAGGAGGGAACATGCCTGCGTAGTTGTAGTAGGACATCTTGTACCTAAGGGGAGAAAGTCAGCTCAAAGGCACTTTTCAGAACGGGCACGTATACACTTACATCAAACTGTTCTTCATGGTTGGGGTAGCTTCCTCGTTGATCTTGTACTCTCCGCGAGCTGTGAAGAAGTTACGTTCCTTGACCTCATCGGGCCAGATACCTTCAGCAATGCGAACCATCCAGAGGAACTTGTTGATGTCGTCTCCGGAGTAGCCGATAAGACCACCGAAGACAACCAAAACATAGGAAACCTCGTGTTGGCGCATGATAGGGTAGCTGACCTCTTCGCTAGAACTCATGGCCTTGCCGACAGTCGCAATGTGTGTGTTGTTCCAGGTGTTGTTGTCGACGAGGGTAGGTCGGTCAGCCATGCCACCAATTTGATAACCGTAATCCCACCAAGACATGACCTTGTCGTCCTTCTCGGTGTTCTGTCGGAGCCACTGGTACGCCTCTCGGTAGTCGTCGATGATATGCTGGCTACCATCAGGCATGCGGCTGGCCAGTACAACCGAAGGTGATGAGTAGGCGTTGGAGGTGACCCATGTACAGTGTGTGACGAACATGACCAGGTAGATGACCATAGCGCCAACGACCATGACCTTGGACATGACAGTGTAAATACCGACGGATGGCTTTGAAAGTGAGCGGAGAGAGCCCTTGTTCTTCTTGGAGCTTTCGGCACTCTCGGTTTGACCCTCTGCCGAAGGCTCAGGCTGGTTGATTTGCATGTAGGTCTCAAGGAGCTGAGAAGCAGCAATAGCAGCGGCAACGCAAACAACAGGGGTCAGAGTAAGAATGAGACGGACCATGACACCGGCGAAGTAGCTTGCAAACATGGCGTAGACGACAACGAAGACATGCTCATCTCGCAGGTTCTGGAAACACATGTAAACACCGGCGGGGAAGAGCCAGATGAGAAAGTTCATGTCAAAGAAGAATGAGGGCCAGGCGGTGGGCTGGTGCTCCGAGACAGACGCAATGATGGGAATATGAACCTTGGCATAACCAGTGTCGAACAGGGAGTAGAATCGACCGCCCCAAGGTGCAATGTATCCAAGAGAGGTCAGCAGAATTAGGCCGGTCAAGCCAATCAAGCAAGTCAATACACCAGCACCAATAGCCATGGTGGTGATTTGGCGACCAGGAATGACACGCTTAATAAAGAGAATGAAGGCGATCACTTGAAGGAGACCAAAAACACCTGGAATCTTGTTAGTCATGGAGCTCATGGCAGACATTCATGTATACATACCAAGCGCAGGCATGTGCTCGTTGGTCTTAACAGCGAGGAAGCCAACAAAAGGAATTTGGAAACTGGCCAGTGTGCCAGCAGAGTACCACGCCGTGTAGCTGAGGTAGAGGCGATCACTGTAGCGGCCCATGCAGATGAGAGTAAAAGCATGGACGGGCAGGAGACATGTGATGAAGGCATATCCACCCCACGACGCAACCATGTAGCCGTAAGACAGGGCGCAAAGACCACCCCAAATCATTGAACCCCTCTTCAGAGCCTTGACCCAGAGGTAGAAGGTGAAGACAAGGAGGAAGATGGCGATGGCTTCGTTATCGTAACTACCAGCGACGGATCGGGAAATGTAGCCAGGGGCAATTCCCATGAAGGCCGCAGCAAGGAGACCAGCAGATGGCGTTGTGGTCATCTCGTTAGTGAGGAGATAGGCGGCATAAGCGGTCAAGCCAGAGAAGGCAGGGGCGAGAAGAACGCAGATGTTTCGAATATCGACGGGGACAGTGAGCGTACGGAGAGCGTGGTAGATGGCGCCGCTGGTCACCATCAAACCAGGATAGAGGGTACCTCCGGTAACTCGTCCAAGAGGATGCCATGTTCGGTCATCAAACCAATCCCAGAAGTTGTAGAATCCATTGGCCACGAGGTACTTGGTCGCACGGAAGTTAAACCACGGATCGACTATCATGGTGTTAGCTCGCGATCATGGCCTGGTCGATTAGTATGTGGCGCGGGAGGAACTGACATTCGTGAATGATGCTTTCGAAGCCTGTTACCAATGAGTTAGCAAATATTATCTTGATGATTAGAGATACCCTCAGGATTCTGGAGAGAAGCGACGCGAAAGCGACAGCATAAAGCATCCATCATGAGGGGAGAAACACTTACGAATCACAGAAAAGAGACGACTGGAGATAGCTGCGCCAGCGATGAAGAAAAGAATGAGAACTCTTAAAAGAGTCCTTGTGTTGGTTCCTGTCAATAGAGCGAGCGTATCGCTGTTTTTTGACGTTACTGCCGTCATGATGGGCTGCAATTGTCGACAATGTTTGATGCAACTTGTCGAATCCAAAACCCGAGATGATGTTCAACTCCACCAGAAGGACAGCTTGGAGCTTTACGCTTTCCAATGCGGGAGCTAGGTACAAGCACCAGGAGGTCGAGGTTCCATGAAGTGGGGCGTCATTTTCCCACAGAAAAGATACGTATCTTTTTGTTACACTTCGTCAGGTCCAATTCGAAACGTTAGCTTCCTCAGTTGTCCTTTCTGAACCGTCGTTTTTCCGAGGAAATACTGCCCAAGGGTAACTTATATCAACTTTATAACACCTAATCACTGGTCCTATCATTGGGTACTTGCTGAATTACGATATTTGAAGCTTTTGTTTTTTGTTCTCCTGCATCACAGGAGCCCTTTTGCAAACCGCCTATCTGACATCAGCCATCAGAAGCTTCACCAATTCAGAACTTCTACCCAGCCAGATACTTTGTATGAAGCTTGGACCTTTCCGTAAAGCTAGATGGCATAAGTGCCAATCCCAGCTTAACACGATAACATTCCCATTGAAGTTTCATACGGAAAGCCTCATAGCAGCTGCCTATCCCAACGATTTGATATCCAAATAAATGAAAGGCCATGACTTGAGAAGCACAAGAGACCTGTGAAGTGTAGTGACACAACAGAAATGTACAGTATAATTAGAAGATATCATTTGAGTTAAGAGGAGAGATGAATGTCATGTCGTGATTTTACATGTCAGTGCCAATTCTTTGGTTTTGAGAGAATTGCTATGAATCTCTACAAGCACTGTGAGGGGAAAGTTGCCATGTCGTAATACTTAAATTTCAGAAATATCCAGTGTTGTCAGAGTCAAAATACTGATACAATATCATCTTGCTAATCATCTTATCGTATATTGTGAGTTGGCTCAGGCATAGATAGTGGGCTCGGTAGTGCAAATCGAGCCTAAAATGAGAAAGCTAGTCCCATGATAACACATCATATCATCGATGGCCTATATCGATAATCATGTCTGTTCGGCCCAAGTAGAAGCACATGCCAAGTGACACAATCCCTGGAGTATTCAAGACCATTGACGTTTTGCCGTCTAAAGTAGATATATTGTACACCTGTACACAGAGTTAAACAGGGACCTAAGGAAACATCTATGCAGGACCGCCACGTATATCCTCAATCATACATCGGGTCTGGTTCGAGGCTCGGATTATTGCCCCATCAGGACCTGTTTCCCTAGCGGTAACCTTTTTCGCCGAAACCTCTTATCGTTCAATTCTCTCCCTTGTCATCCATATTTGCGTTCCCCCGCGCCATTATTACATATCTAAGGGCTCTCCTTCTGAACCTTCAACAGCAGCTTCTCAAGGTCGAACTTGGGGTCTGAGGGGTCGGTGATAACTTTTGTATCAGTTAGTCAAGTGTTGCCGGTTTGCATGTGCGCGATATGCCGCTGCCAATTGCCTGAGAAGCTTTGGAGCGATATTGGATATGACGTACCATCATCACCAGATGGAGGGTTCTTCTTCTTAGCAAACTCAGCCTTGGCCTGCTGGATAAGCTTCTCCTTCTTCTCGTACTCGTGCTGCGCGTGCTCAGCCCTTTGGGAAGCAGTAATCGCTCGCTGGTGGGTGAAGCCGTAGAAGACGCCCAGGCCGAGGGCGGACCACCGCAAAACCTATAAATGACTCAATTAGTCCCCATGATCCATATACAATTCAGCCCAATTGTGCTGCTCGAAAGTTCGCATTCCATAATCCGATGTCGTCGAGAGCTCGGGCTTGGGAGACGGTCGAGCGGCCGAATCGGGGGAGGATAACACGCACGTTCACTCCGGTTGAAGCCATTGGGAATAGAGTCGCAAAAAAAGGGCGGACGGGACGAAAAGCGAAAGGATCGGTATTGACGATAGTCGGGGTCGACAATGGCTTGTCAATGGACCCAGTCGGAGTGGCTCGAGGGGATTAGATGCGTCGGCTTGAGGTGAAGAATTGAAAAGTCGTCGGGAAAAGTCGCAGTTTTTCCATTCGCTGCCAACCTAAAGAGCCAGCCAACCGCTGGCGGCTGGGGAGCTCGGCCAAGCTGGAGCCAGCGAGCCGGCCAAAGTGATCACGTGCTGTGCCTCATAGTAAGTCTGAGTGTAGGTGGAGTTAGACTTTGCTACGTATCATCACCAACTCCACTAACATTTAAGAGCTCAGTCGGGCTTGTGCAGGGGGTTCTGGGGGGTGCAAGTACCTGGAGTGCCTTTGAGTCCAGTCCCGTTGCGCATGGATGGATTCAATTGGACCCCATCGCAAGCTCATTACTGTTAACTTCTATCGCGACAAACAACCACACAAGTACATACAACTACTCTACTTCAGCATTGTGACGTGACATTGGTTTTGTTTTTTGTCCATTGTCATTGCACGCTCGTTTTGAAAAGTGAATCTTTTATTACCGTGCTCAGCCATCGACGATCTACAAACTCCAAATATCATAGCTTCCCCAACATCGAGCAGTCCCGCGATGCGACTGTGGAACATCCACAATGCAGCAACGTCGAGATGAAATCCTAGCGAAGAAGGCGAAGCTCGCTGAGCTCAAGCGCCAAAGGGAGCTTCGGGCAAACGCAGCGACTGCAGGTCGTGGGAGCGTAGGAAGTTCTAGCGACGTTGGTCCCCTGATACTCTACCGCCTTTGTGCCCCTCGTTGACGTTTCTCGGCCACAGTTGATATCGCCAACCCCTGGAAGAGCGGATAACCGCCGCGAGATCGAAACCCTCATTAATAGTCTTGTTGGTGACAGCAGGCCTGGCTCAGCAGTCACAGGAGGGCCTGGCTCTCCCGCTCCTCGCGGTAGCCGTCCGAACAGTGTCCTTAGCGCTGGCGAGATTAGCAACGAACCTTCCGAAGTTACTACGCCCAGCAACATTCATATCCCCGCCCAGCCGCCCCCAAGTCTCAGTACCGCTCCTCTCCTGACCGTCTTCGAATGCCCACCATCTCCAGTGAAGGAGGTCTTCTCGTACAGCAAAGGTGTTCAGACCACGGAGGAATGGACAACACCTACCAGAACCAGAGCACAGTCTCTCATTTCGGAGGCCGAAGATGCTCCCGCCGTAACTTCAACGCCCAGCAAGAGGCTGAGCAGGAGAGAGCGGGATCGCGAGGAGGAACTCCGACAGAAAATCAGGGAAGAGGTTGAAGAAGAGCTACGGGCGACAAAAGAATTTTTGAGTGACGGTGTCGTTCCTTCCGGGGCGGCTGCAAACCAAACTTCGAGGAACTGGACTGCTGAAGAGCTCGATGCCATTGCGCAATCGGACGATTTCTTCGATTTCCTTGAGAAGTCTACAAAGGTTATCGAGAGGGCTCTTGACCAAGAGACGTATGACATTCTTACAGACTACGCTCTACAAGGCCAAGACATAGACGACGACGATGAGGACAGTGGCAATACGGGCGGCAAGGGACGACACAGGATAAAGGAAGTGGCTCAATTCTTCGATGAGCGGTGGTCTAAGAAGCGCATGATCAGTGGAATTGACTTCTCGCCCAAATTCAACGAGCTCCTTCTCGCCTCCTACACCAAAAATCCGACAGCTCCTCACGAACCAGATGGTTTGGTCCAGGTTTGGAATATGCACATGCAAGATCGTCCCGAATACGTTTTTACCGCGCAGTCGGATGTTCTCACTGCCAAGTTCTCGCCCTATCACAACAATTTGATCATTGGTGGTTCATACAGTGGCCAGGTCTTGCTGTGGGATACGAGAGCCAAGGCTGCGCCGGTGCAGAAGACCCCCTTAACAGGTTATGGTCACGCTCACCCTATTTACTCTGTTGACATTGTCGGTACTCAAAACGCCAACAACATTATCTCTTGCTCTACCGATGGTGTGGTTTGTGGTTGGACCATGGATGTCTTCGCTCAGCCCCAGGAACTTCTCGAATTGAAGAACCCTAGTCAGGCCAAGGTGGCTGTCGAAGACGTGAGTCCCACATGTCTCTCTTTCCCAGATACAGATCCTACCTTCTTCCTCGTGGGTAGCGAGGAGGGTACTATCTTCCCTTGTCATCGATACGACCGTGCCGGTGCCAAGGCTGGTGTCGATAAGAAGATCAGCTACAAGGGACATACTGCCCCTGTTATGTCGGTGGATTTCCATCCTGCTAGGGGCCCCGTGGATTTAGGTGATCTGGTCATATCATCATCTTTGGATTGGAGTGTCAAGCTCTGGAAGGTCCGAGCACCTGCAGCTACGTCTACGATCGGATCTGGCGATGGTACTATCTCTCCTCTCATTGAATTCGTCCGTGAAGATGTTGTGTATGACGCCAAGTGGTCGCCTGTCAAGCCCAACATTTTCGCCTTGGTTGACGGCGCTGGTTGGTTGGAGCTTTGGGATATTGCAGTTGAGACCGAGGAACCTGTGTCCAAGATCTCACCCAGCTCTCGAAAGGATGGCAGAACCATGCTCTCGAAGAGTCTGAACAAGGTTGCTTGGGAACCTAACGATGGAAAGCGTCTTGCTACTGGTGGCATTGACGGCTCACTGACGGTATTTGAGGTTGCCAGTGGCCTCGGTGGCAAGGAGAGCCTGAAGAACGAGGACTGGTCGAACGTGAAGAAGCTTGTGAACCGATTGGAGGCAGTCGGCTCCAATGGTGCGTTGATAGTTTAGGGACCTTTATTGGATGGAGCATCAGCAGCATAGTCTAGTGGGCGTACGTCTTGTCTTGTGAGATAGTTGTCGACTGAATTTACCGATATACCCCAGAATCTCTGCATTTAATGCTTTATTGTAACAATTGATTGTATTGGACACTTTGAGTATCCTGACAGGTGGGTCGAAGAAAAAGCGAGACTTAGTTAAGGGTATCATAAAAGTTAGGATAGTCTAACCTAAGCTTAGTGCTTAAGCAAGTCTAAGTTATTTTGTTAATAGGCTTCTGTATCCTGGTTGTTTTTCGGACCGCCTGCCTGACCAATACGTGACCCACGATGCCTTCAGTCACTGGTTCAGGCTGGGCTGTTAATTATGATTTCGTCTCTGGAAGCAATCACGTGCTGATAAGAGCTCGTGTGGAGCTTCTACTTATCAGGTTCAGATGTACAAAGATCTGCCCCGCCACCCGACCCCTTCCGTGTGGCGCATGATGTGGCGAATCATCACCGCCATAAAGGGTCTCATAAGCGCCCTCTCGATGTATGCGTTGTACTTGAACTCTTCAACCTATTTTCCAACCGAGTTGGAGTCAAAACAAAATACAACTTCACCACTATGGCGTCCTTACAGGCGTTGTGGGGTCCAGCGACCCGGCAGCTCCTGCGAGTCGCCATGGCCAAAACCACAAACGTGGTTCGGACCAAACTCGATGTTATAGCACGGCCCTTACAAAACCATCTCAGATCCGCCAGAGTTGTTCGACAACCCATTCACCCCGTTGCTGCTCTTCGACAGCAGAGACGTCATACCGGTCGATGGTTTTCGAGCTCCACGGCCCAGAACGTCAACCGAGTCATTCGGAGGTTCGTTAGCTCCGAGTCCAAGGCTGCTCGCTTCGACCGATCTAAGCTCCCGAGCTCCAACACTTCACGACGTGTTGCACAGTTCTCTGGACGGGCTCCTTTTGCCAACGCTCTCCGTCCCAATTTGACGGGTGGTGCTTTCCCCCGAAGTGCTGGTGGATATAGTCTTGGAGGAAGTGCTCGATACTTCTCCCATGGTCCGGCCGCTCCGGCCCAGGTTGTGCAGAATGTCTCTCAAGCCATGAGAGCATTCTTCCTCTCTGGTCAGAAGCTCCGCTATGATGGCCTCAGCCCTCGAGGTGATCGACAGTACCGAGCGGTTTCACCTGTTGAAGACCAGGCCATGAACAAGCTTTCCGCCTTCTCCAACAACACCCCCGGCGCTTACGTTGACTTCAACCTCAGCCCCACCGTTACCGCTCTTAGCCCTCTTGCCGCCGCTATTCCCTTTGCCTCTGAGACCTCTGGTTTCAAGGCCGAGGCTGCTGCCGCCGGTGCTTCTCTTAACACCGAGGGTTTCCTTGATGTCCTGGCTTCTGACTTTGGTCGAGCATTACAGGATCTCAGAGCGGTCGATACCGACCTCCGGAAGCTTGCAATTTTAGGTGACCTGCCAGTTTTATTAGAGAAGCACAACACTCTTCGAGTCCGCTTCCCCGGCGTCGACGCTGAAACCATCGAGCGATTATGCGATGATCTTGGGATTCAGCGCGGTGTGGTGGGTCAAGATCCCGAGTTTGACGACGTTGCCGGTGTTCCAGTGGCCCTCAAGTTTCCATTTGCCCCTGACAGTGCTAAGCCGCAAAGTGTATCACTTCGGTCTTTGGAAGGTTATGATACCGATGAGATCTCGACTCTTGACGAAGAATATTTTGTTCACGCTGACTGTTTGGGCGAAATGGCTGACAACCCGTGGTTGGCTGAGACTGACGGATACGAGTCGATGTCACCTCCGGCCAGTTCAGTAGCTGGACAGTCGGAAAGCTACGAGGGCCTTGAGGGAATTTATCGCTTCCTTGAGGAATGTGACCAGGCCAAGGGAAAGGTTGGTCGAGTGAATTGATTTTGAGCGAAACGATACCAGAATGCCACATGAAAATTGTTGAGCATGTACATTTAACGACCGACACTCTCTACCCCTGATGACAGTAGCTAGATTTAGTATGAACCATAACTAGCATTTTACCAATTGATTTTCCTTGAGTACACGTTAGCCGCCTGTTGATTTGAAGACCTGAATTGATAGTCGTGATGGGCAATGACGTCCGTCATATTATTAGAATCTTACCCGAATTTCATTGATCGAGCACAGGGATGGCCCCTATTTGTTCATAATTAGATAGTTCTATCGGGTAACTGGCTGATTTGTTCAGTCGACGCATCAGGGCGTGGTTGATTTGATGAGGGGATAGCCAGGGGTTGTTGAGACTTTGAGCTGGAGCGTTTTGGATTCAAGAGGTCGGTGCGAGTAGATACGTCCTGAAGAAATATTGCCATCGACAGCATCTGAGCACAGCGATGCTCACATTCGATTGAAGAAGACGACATGGTGAGTTCTTTGTGTATAGTGAGAGCGATGATGTTGGCGGTAAGTTGAGGAGCTGTAAAAGTGGATGCAGTTGAACTGATCAAGTTACCTTACCCTGTGGCAAGATTGCATTCTGGATATATCATGATTTGCTGAAGATGTCAGACTATCTTACCATTATGATACGATACAAAACAAATGAATTATTAGTGGCAAGTTTCAATTAATGCTTCTATGTATTCGACAGGGCTGATTTTCCTGCCATTAATTAGAGACTCAAGCTCCGTCGCGATGAGCCCAACGTGCCTAGATTTGCTTCCAGGCTCCAATGTGCACCTTGTATCAACTTTCTAACAACACTGCGAGAAAATTCATGAGCCTAAAGAATAATACGTATGCGACTCCTATCTAATTTATAACTAATTGATAATTCGTAAAATGTTACTATCACTATCCATCTGACGCCAGTTGATGCTGCACCTATCATACCTACCTAGTACAACCATGAAATTCTGGCGTAGTGGGAATTTCCACTCACAACCTCCCACCTAATAACGTCTAACATGTCCAGCGAAGCAACACCTTCATAGCCCCTACCGAAATCTCACAGAGGACAAAAATGTCAACCTCACACCGTATCGGACAGCGCATCTCTTATGATGGCGCTCTCTGCACAGTGAGATTCATCGGTGAAGTCGCAGGCACAACAGGGACATGGCTGGGTGTAGAATGGGACGACTCAGCCCGAGGCAAACATGACGGATGTCACAAGGGCGTTCGTTATTTCACTTGTAAGATGAAACATTCAGCCTCAAACAGGCTTATTCTTCCTGCGTTTGCTTTAACAAACACTGACGGGCTCTCACAGGCAAATCTAAATTCCCCACCGCTGCTTCATTTGTGCGTCCTTCTCGACCGGCTGACCCGCCGCGTCACTTCCTGGCAGCTGTCAATCACAAATATGCCGGCGAGTACACGCTTCCAGACGGAAGAAGGGCAGCAGAGGAGATAATATTCTTTGGGAAGCGTGCTGAGGAGGTTGGGTTCGAAAAGATCCGCAAGAAGCAAGCCAATATTGGCGAGCTTACTGTGGTGATTCTTGAAGACCTTCAAGTCGCCAGCGCAAGAGCGGAGGACGAAGGCGAGGGAATCATTTCCAAAACGTGTCCCAAAATCACGCAGCTGGATCTTAGTCGAAA